>ML877080.1:0-10167 GCA_009831015.1 Picea engelmannii | reverse complement strand
TTTGTTTCTCCCTTTCTTTTCCCTCCTCTATACTTACCCATTTTTCCCTTGTCTTCTTTCCCTCTATTATCCCTTTCTGGTTCTATACTTAGTCACATTTCTATGATCGTGGCTTCCCGGGTTGGTGGACTAGCAGATGCTCATCTTCATCTATATTGTTACATCATGAGCCCGACCGACTGACACCCCTTTCAATACTTAGCCAATTATCTGACCACCGAGTCCTGGGTTAGTGCTATCAAAATCTTATGCCCCCTATTTCGTCATATACATCTTTCACCCAAAACTTATGTGATCTGCAATTCGGCCCCAAACTTCTCCAACTCTCAAGCTTCACTATACTCGGGGTTCACAAAGGTTTCAAACCATTTATCTCTCTCTTCCATCCCCGCCACATTTGTGCCCTTCCCAATGCATATTCATTATGATTTTTCTCGTGAGAACTCACCACAGAGGTTCGAAAAGATTGGCATTAATAAATGAACAATAGATGTTGTTATGTGAGATACTTACCCCTTTTTTCCTTTTCTTGTTCCCCTCTATTATCCCTTTCTGGTTATATACTTAGTCACCTTTCTATGATCGTGGGTTCCCGGGTTGGCGGACTGACATATCCTCATATCCATCTATATCCTCACATCACGAGTCCGACCGATCGTCATTCCTTTCCATACTTAGCCAATTTTATGGTCGTGGTTTCCGGGGTTGACACTATCGAATTCTCCTGCCGCTTGTTCCGTCATATACATCTTGCACCCAAAATTTTCGTGATCTACAATTCCACCCCAGACTCCTCAAACTTGAAAGTTTCACTCTAACTGGGTTCAAAAAAGTTTCAAAGCATATATCACTGCCTTCCATCCCCACCACCTTCACATCCTTCCCGATGCACATTAATTATGCTTTTACTAGTGACAACTCAACACACTGGTACGAAACAATTGGCATTAACAAGAAAAAACCTCGAGGACATCTCCCATTAACACACATTAAACTGCCATTTATGACACTCCGACCGACCACCATTCCTTTCCATACTTACCCAATTTTTCCCCCATGTTTCGTGATATACATCTTGCACCCAAAAATTTTGTGATCTACAATTCCACCCTGGGCTCCTCCAACTCGCAAGCTTCACTCTACCCGGGTTCAAAAAAAGTTTCAAATCATTTATCGCTCCCTTCCATCCTCGCCACATTCGCACCCTTCCCAATGCACATTAATTATTCCAGCCTCTAGATTTCACTTCCATTGTTTTGTGACCTACAAACAACACCCGGGCCCCCACGATATACAAATTGACCATCAAAATCCCACATCGTCTCCTCTTCTATTTTACACATTCTGCACTCAAACTTTCTAAGTGATGCAATTTGAACATCGAGGCCTCATGTCTTATGGGGAACCCTTGTCACCCTATTTTGGATCCTTGGGTTGGCGAGTTCACAAAATCTCCAATTCCTAGTCACTGTTTCCTGTGCCCACCACCTTTGTACTTCTTTCCAAATATGCAACAACAAAGGTTTAGTGTTAACAACTCATCATGAAACAACCGTAAATATCATCATTAATAAGAAAAAGGCTCGAGGAGACAATCACACTAACTATCCCTACACAACTTTTCCATAAACTTGCAAAAAAGATCTTGCCAGGTAATGGGATATCTATTACAAATTTCAATATATTAGAAAAAAGGAGCCCAACCTATCGTTTCCCTATTCCATACTTAGAAGTTTTTCGATTGTGGGTTCCTGGTTTGGCAGGCTCAATATTGTGTTTCCAATGTTCCGTGACTTGCAAACAGTACCCAGAGTTCCACGATATACAATTTGTCCACTAGACTGCCCCATCATACCCTCTTCCGTGTTACGTGTTTTACAGTCAACACTTCTGAGACATACAATTTGAACCTCGAGCCCTCACCTCTGCTGGTTATACCTTGTAACCCTAGTTTGAATCCTGACCAATTGCTTTAGATAATTATCCATTCCTTTATTGTTGTTCCCTGTCCCCGCCACCTTCACACTTCTTTATGAATATGCAATTAATAAGTTTTAATGCTAACAGTTCGTCATGAAGGAATTGTAAATATTGTTATTAATGAGAGAAAGGATCGAGGAGATCTCCCAGACTTTCGCAATATACAAATTGACCATCGGACTCCCACATCATCCCCTCTTTCTTGTTACACATTTTTCACTCAAAAGTTTTGAGACATACAATTTGACCGTCAGGTCATCATGTCTCCTGGGGAACCCTTGTCACCTTAGTTTGAAGCCCGTCCGACCGCTTTCCATACTTGCCTATTTCTTGGAATCTTTTTCATGGATCCTTGGGTTGGCGGGTTCACGAAATCTCCAATTCCTAGTCACTATTTCCTGTGCTCGCCACCTTGCACTTATTTCAAAGTATGCAACAACCAAGGTTTAATGCTAACATTTCATCATGCAAGAACTGTACAGATCGACATTAATAAGAAAAAGCCTCAACGAGACATTCACATTGACTATCGCTACACAACTTGCCCAGAAACATGAAAACAATATCTTGCCATGTAATGGGATATCTATTACAAATTTCAGTATATTAGCGAAAACGAGTCCAGCCTACCATTTCCCTATTCCATACTTAGCCACTTTTTCCATTGCGGGTTCCTAGACAAGTGACCTCACGATTTCACTTCCAATGTTCTGTGGCCTGGAAACAGTACTCGGAGTTCCTCGATATACAAATTGACCATTGGACTGCCCCATCATGCCCTCTTCCGTGTTATGCATTTTGCAATCAAAACTTTCGAGACATACAATTTGACCGTCGGGCCCTCACCTCTCTTGGTTATACCTTGTAACCCTATTTTGAAGACTGACCGACCGCTTTCGATAATTAGCCATTCCTTAATTGCTCTTCCCCATCCCCGCCACCTTCTTACTTCTTTCTAAATATGAAATTAGTAAGCTTTAATACTAACCACTCATCATGCAGGAACCATCAACATTGTTATTAATGAGCGAAACACTCAAGGAGATCTCCCATTAATATGCATTAAACCAAGATCTACGGAGGGTTATATTATCCCTTCCGATTGTTCATCTCAAATAGCATGGAATTTCTTTCACGGGTCGTCGCGTTGGCGGGTTCACGAAATCTCCAATCCTTAATTTCTCTCCATTGTACCTGCCACCTTTGCACTTATAAGTATGAAATTACTAGTCTTTAATGCTAACATCCCATCATGCAACAATCGTCGAGATTGTCATTAATGAGCGAAAGGCTCGAGGACATCTCCCATTCACACGCATTGGACCAACATTTGCAGAGGGTTATATTATCCTTTCCAATTGTTCATTTCAAACATCATCTGGAGAAAACGAACGTTCTCATAAACTTATGGCAGTAGCTCAACAACAGTTCTGTGGATATACAGTGAATATCTTTGGGCGTGAGGAGTAGAACTTCCAGTGGTACAAGGCATACTATTACTATTCATCATGTTCCTCCTAGAACGAAGTAATTTGGACCTCTAGAATCGCTCGTGAGGCTGCATCCCTGAATTTTTTGACTATAAGGAGGTGGTCTCTTGGTGCATCGAAAAATATATTTCAAGCCAAATAATTATTGGATTGCGCGACCATTCTCTCGTTTCTTTGTCACCTCAGGTCTTTCGCAAGATGTTAAGATTGACAGAGCCAACATTGACCTTCAAAGGACAATACTACAAGCAGTTCCTAAAAAATCATGATAACAGGTTGGACCTCTTACCGGAGTTCCTGGAAGACCTGACAACATTTCCTAAAGATATCACAAAGTTGCAGGTTAGTTATTTTAGAAATCCATTCTAAGAACTTGCCTGGATTTTTACAAGAATAACGAGACAAGAATCCACAACAAGCATTTCCCACATGCTTCTTTATATTTTGTATTTCACAGTCAAGGAACAATCCATTTTTGATTGGGGGAAGCCAATTTCCATTGAAATTTGTTCCCAATTGTCACGATTCAAAGAAGAGAATAAATTTTATATGTCATCCTACTTGGTTTTCGTGATAGCGCATTGTTGTTCGTTTCCAAAACTGTCTCTATCCAAGAAGATAAACTATGAATTCGACCCAGTAACCTTCTGGTACCAGTCCTTGTGGAGGCACAAGGCCTCCCATTGTTTTTATGAGGTTTTTAATGACTTTGTCTCAGTTTTCAAAGATTTATTGTTAGGAAAGGATGCTCCCTGGATGTCTGACCAAGAAACCAAGTTTTTGGACAGGAAGGGGACACTTGAACAAATGGAAAATTACAGTGTAATGATGATTTTTGACTCCAAGGAAAATCCTGCTTTCCTTCCATGTCACATCACGGACAATATGTTTGTTACATAAATAACAAGGAAATACAACTACTGGTTGCATTTTTTCATGACAAGAGAAAAAAGTAGTTCATTCCTCTGCCTTGGAAAGGCAAGGACTTCGTGTTTAGGAATGTCAACAAGATTGACGAATTTGTAGGCCATTTCAACAACTTGAACCTAAGATATGCTGAAAGGCTAAGAGGGTTCGACCCTAATGAGATTTTTCTAGAACATTTACTAGCAGTTGGCTTTAGCATCTCTTTTATCCATACACGCCTAAACAAAGACAGAGACAATGATGAAAACACTCCTACTCCTGACGATGGTGACATAGAGACATTGAAAAGCACAATTGAATTGTACAAACAACAGGGAAAAGGCTCTGATGAGAAGAGTGTCCAATCCCCAGCTAGCACTCCCAAGAGCACGACATCACGGAGCATCACTCCAATGACCCACCCCAGTAAGAAAGAAATCCATAATTCTTCAAATGGAGGAGGAGATAAGAACCCTCCTCACGGAAAAATTGATAGTTCTCACAAGCTTCCTGTGACGAAGAAGAGAAAAAATGTTGTAGGGAAAGAGAAAGAGCCCAAAATTGAAAGTGAGAACATGAAACTTGAGACTGTTGTGGATAACATATTCTGTAATGTTGATCAGACCGCGGACACAATGCACCATAGTTCCATAATGGAAATAGCTGAGACCGACATTTTTTATGAAGATGAATCCTTCGTATTCCAGAGCGTTTTTTTTTACATCCAATCTAAAAATCTAATTATTGAAAAGAGAGATGTAACAAACAAGAAAGGGAAATCTCATTCAGAGATTAACCTTAGGAACATGCAGTCGTCCCAAATCTCCTGACTTCACTAAGAAACCACAGATGCTCTTAATGATTCCATTGGAGGCATTGAAGCAGAGAATGCCAAATTGAACGAATGAATTAAGGAATTGGAGGAATCTTTGATTCCTACCCCATTGTTTTCCAGTTCTTTAGAAAAAATTGTGTCTGCCACCTCTGCAACCAAGTTAAAAGGATCCTCCAACCTCCTCACATCCTGTAGAGGCTATGTGGAGAAGAATATAAAGAAAATAATGGAGCTAATTACTAAATCCTGGGAAACATCACAAAATATAGCTTCCTTTCGAATGAGGGCACATGCTTTGCATGAACATTTGCAGGCGGATTTAAAAAATGAAGGACATTTCTATCTAGAGACGGTGATCCCTTTTGGCAACCATGTCACCAACATGTCAGATCTGAGAAGAAGACAAGAAGATATCCCCTCCCCAAACCAGATCAAACAATTAAAAGCATGCTAGAAAGAGAAACTTAAGAACCTACATCTCATTGTCGAATCATGTGAACAAGCCATATCACAAAAAGAAGAATTATTTAGAAACCTGACCCAAATAGACTTAGTCGGAAGTACCAATGAGGTTCAAGACCCAAAATTAATCCTCAAGTCCTTATCCTTAACCAAGCAAGTCTTCAATGAACAAGTTGATATTTTAAAGGGGTTGTCTTTAGAAAATTTTTACGACATCCTTGAATATGGTCAAGATGACGTGGGCAACTAGCTAGTGGACTATTCGAAACAGAATGAAGAAATTGAACAGGCTCTACATAGTATTTCTATCCAACTAAGAAAATCAGAAAATGAGTTTTTCAACATAAAAATCTGGGATGAAATCAACGTGGCCCCCATGAGAAGCTACATTGAAGAATGGATCCAAAGGGGAATCGACAAGCTCACCGACGAAGGGCAACAACCAGTTGGCACAATTCCAGTGGTCGTCAACGAAAGCAATAAAAGGCATCAACAAGCAAATAGAAAAGGGAGAAATAGATACCATCATAGTAAGTCTATACTGACCACATCTTTATTTCCTTATCAATCCAGTTATTCCACCTCTTTAAATAGAAATATCTAACCAAAGACTGGAAACTTCCAATTTCTTCTTTTCAGGTCTTCCTCTCTACCATCGCCCACTTTTTCTTTCTATAGTATTATTTCTTGTACTTATTTATTTTATGGTCTGTGGGAGCCCCAATCCTAGTCTATATGACAAACACATTTAAATTTCCAGAAATATGTAACATACATTATTAATTTTTGATAAATTTCAAAGAAAACAACTTCGGGAACAATCTCGACGGTGCCTTGTGGGCCTGTTTTCGGAATGTTAAATTAGTTCTTTTTATGCATATCGATCATCTTCTTTTATTTTTATGTGCTGAGAAATTTTTATCTTCAACTATGTTGGATGTTAGGAAATTGTGTTTATTAAATTTGAATGTTAATGTGTGATTCCTGGTCCTTTTTTTCAAAAAAAACAAAAAAACTACTACTATTCTTTTTTATTGCTTCAAGTCATTACGGTGAAAATTTTCTATGTCCCATATTTGAACTATACATGCCCCAGGAAAAAAATTAAATAGGAGTATCACATCTATAAAAAAACGCAGTAGGATTGACATCCTCGTTAGGTTGTCGTTTCGGTGCTAACAGATAATCTGCAAGAACATCTGCATAAATAGAAACTTTCAATATTTTTTTTATTTTTTCCAAATATACCAGTTGGCACTACACTGAAATGCCCAGTTGGTGCTATAGAAAGATGCCATCTTCCTGGAGATAAATTCCAGATCAACCTCTGCAAATGTATAGGAAAAAATACTTCGACACTGGACACATTTTCAAATATATATATATATATATATATATATATATATATATTTCTTTCTTTCTTATCTATTGCATATAACTTTATTTATCCTAACACATATAGAGACAGCCAATTCATATGATCTATTTAATAGAATTAAATTCTCTCACAAAGTCACTTTCTTGCTAAATGATTGTTAACCCCATATTAATATAATATTATGATTAAATAATTCGGGAAATCGAGACTCCAACCTTACTTCCACAATGACATTCTCCCTATGTCATGTACCAACCCAATGTCTTATGGCTGGCATGTGACACCGTGGCACAAGTCATTTTATGCATGGATACCACTTGTACTTCAAGCTGCTTCCCACGTGTCCGCTACTTCAGGCTTCTATTTCTCCCTCGCTCTTGCCATAGCAATGCATTTATTCCTATTCCAACCTAACAGGAACTATACTTCCATACAACACTTATTAATATGGTGGTTAAAACATGACATATAATCCCATATTAATATGGTGGTTAGAAAGTAAACTAATTATCCCTAATTAATATGGTACTTATCCTAAAGGAAATCAATATATTAAAGAAATAAATATATAATGGGGTAGAATGCCCCCATTGTAATAGACCACTTGAGAGACAATAATAAAACAATATTGTTCAAATTGGAATATTTTACTCCATAAAAGTTTCTCCACTATATCATAATTTTTTTATAATAAAAGAAATAAATATATAATGGGGTAGAATGCCCCCATTGTAATAGACCACTTGAGAGACAATAATAAAACAATATTGTTCAAATTGGAATATTTTACTCCATAAAAGTTTCTCCACTATATCATAATTTTTTTTATAATAATATACAAGTTTTTCACTGATGATGTTATAATCTTTTTATAATAATTGATATCATAATTTTTTTTTATAATGATGATTTTTTTCACTATGTTATAATCTTTTTATAATAATGTGCAATATGCAATGAGGCACTTGTCAAACAATTTCATCCATTTTCATCTTATTCTTTTAAACAAGTCCAAACTAGAAAAGAGACACTCTCATAAAATTACTTGGCATGGCTTTATAACACATAAATGGTTTTTCAATAGAATTTCTTCTCTTATATATTAATATAAAGTTTTTATTTTCAGGATACATATGTAGACAAAAAAAAATACCAACATTTGCAGACCTCGTCACAACATAGGTGTGACTTTGACAAATAAAATATTGTTGGAGTTTCTAGCAAAAAAACTAGACCCTATCTAATCTCCCTATTGTTGAGGGGTAGTTGCCCCTTCTTCATCCCAAACAAGGTAACTTAACTAGAAAACTGACTATTAAACTTGATAAAAAAATGATCTTCAAAAGAGATTTAGAAAACATGTGGTACCCACATGCCCATCTTCCATTTGGTAGTAAATAATTTTGCCTTCATGTTGTTGCAAAGATTTTTCTGAGAGCTCGTCCGCCTCTTGGTTGAATTCTCTGTAAATATGTGAGAACTCAAGTACCCTGAAATCCTTGAGGAGGCCCTTTATCCGATCATTCCAACAAACTAGACTCAAGTCTTGAAGGTCGCATTTCTGGTTTAACCAGTCTATGACAGTCTTTGAATCCCCAAACACCAAGATATCATGGAGATGGAAACATGTCGTCAATGTTAGCAATGCCCAAACTCCCAAGAGCTCGACTTTGGTGTTCGAACTTGATCCACAGTTGAACATCCACATGTACTGTGTAAGCACATTTAACCTTATGACTCCTCCCGCTCCACTGATCTGACCTCGTTCTTGTGAAACCCCATCGAACCAACCAGCCAGTATTCCCTCTTTTAGCAAAGGAGGAGTTTTCTTAGGTAAGGATGGTTGTTTTATAATCTGAGTTTTCCTTAACCAGCCCAAAGTTCTATGTAGGACCGAGGTTGGTGAAGCCTAAGCTTCCTCAAATAAGACCATGTTTCGTTCCATCCATAGTTGCCAACAAAGAATAGAGTGGAACTTGGACCAATTTGAATGTCTACGAGATCAATTCTTAAAGCATGTTTGCAAGGAAGTGCCAGACCAGTGTGTAGTTAAATTAACAGCTGCTAAAATCAGCTTCCAAACCTACTGGGTAAACCTACAGTTCATCATTAAGTGAAGCGTTGTCTTTGACTCTTACAGGCAAAGGAAGTAGACACTCGATCCATACCTCCCTTTTTTTGTAAATTTTCCCAGATAAAAATCGACACTCGATCCATACCTCTCTCTTTTTTGTAAATTTTCCGAGATAAAGATCTTATTTTTCAACATTAACAAGGTGAAAAGTCTAAGTTTTGGAGCTGAATCCAAATGATTAACATCACTATAAGTGAATATTAATATTTTCACCATTAGGAAGATGAGTCTAACCTATGTTGTTTCACGAGGCTTTCCTAAACCGTGAATAAGGTTTGTAAAGTTTTTAAGTGTAATAGAATTTAAAAGTTTGGAAAGTTTTTAAGTGTAGTAGAATTTAAAAGTTTGAAAAGTTTTTAAGTGTAGTAGAATCCATTCAAGTATTTATTCTAATTTCATTCATCATCTTACTACCAAACACATATTTTCATTTATAAAATAATGAACATTTTTAATAAAAATATCAATCTAGACATTCATCCACAAAGTTATAAAATAATGAACATTTTTAAGATAAAATAATGAACATTTTTAATAAAAAGGTTATAAAATAATGAACATTTTTAATAAAAATATCATTTTAGACATTCATCCACAAGGTTGATACACCATATGAAAGGATCATCTTACTACCAAACACATATTTTCATTTATAAAATAATGAACATTTTTAATAAAAATATCAATCTAGACATTCATCCACAAGGCTATAAAATAATGAACATTTTTAATAAAAAGGCTATAAAATAATGAACATTTTTAATAAAAAAATCATTTTAGACATTCATCCACAAGATTGATACACCATATGAAAGGAGAAGTTACATCAACATCTTCTTCCACTGTGTTTGACAAGACCATTTTTCAGAAAAATATTAATTTAAACATTAATCTAGGATAGTGACTTTTGCATAGAGGTGAATAGTAGGCGATATTATTGAGGAAATGCCACCCAAAATGACACTTACTTGACTTGATTTGC
>ML877079.1:9422-26036 GCA_009831015.1 Picea engelmannii | reverse complement strand
AAAAAAATAGACACACCAAACTAAAATACAATAATGTACAAAGTACACATGCTGGGTGATCTAGGCATTGTACTTTTTAAGGTAAAGCCCGTTCCGGGGCTCTCCTAGGGAAATTCCATCATAATCTACTAACTCGTAGAAACCTCTGTGTAGAACACATTTCACGATGTAAGGGCTGTGCCACAGAGGTTCTAACTTACCTTTCCCCAATTTTTCATGAGCTTGGTCATAGACGAGGACTAAGTCTCCTTCTGCAAAATTCTGGGGATGGACGGATTTGCCGTATTGATTTTTAATCCGTTTCTGATGTGCCTTGTTAACGAGAGCGACATCACGACGTGTTTCGTCCAGTTTGGATAGATATAAGAAACGTTATTCTTCGGCAGAAGTATGGGGTAGGAGTTCTACTTTAAGTTTGAGAGATGGAATCTCACACTCGTTTGGTAAAACGGCTTCGATGCCATACACCAACTGGAAACGAGTAAATCCAGTTGCGGTTTTCACGGAAGTACGGTAAGCCCAAAGAGGGAAAAAAAGCTGTAGATGCCATGATGTCTTGTTTTCCCCTACCATGCATTGAATCATGGTTTTTAGGACTTTGTTGATGGCCTCAACTTGTCCGTTGGCCTGAGGATAATAAGTGGATGAGTTTTCATGGTGAAAACCCAATTTGACATGCAATTCGCTCATCATCTGGTTTTTAAAGTGTGCACCGTGATCAGTGACAATGGCGCGTGGTACACCAAAACGAGTTATGATGTGGTTAAAGAGAAACATAGCTGCGGTATGACCATTGTTCAGAAAGGTAGGCATAGCCTCAACCCATTTTGTAAAGTAGTCGACGACGATGATTATATAACCATGCCCCCCGGCTGAGGTAGGCTTACATTGCATGAAATCGATACCCCACTTGGTGAAGGGACCAATGGAAAAAATGGGGTGCAACATAGTAGGGTGGGTGCATGCCTTCTTGTTAAATATTTGGCAGTGTGGGCATTTTTTGACTGCCTCAATACAATCTTTGAAAATCGAGGGCCAAAATAGCCGGCAAGTAGGATTTTTTGGGCTGTGGCCATCCCAGAAAGGTGGCCTCCACAGGCACCAAGGTGACAATCATTCAGAACGCGTTCAGCCTCCTCATGAATCAGACATCGTCGAAGGATAGTGTCAATACCACGGCGATACAGGGTGTCACCGACGATAACATAACGATGAGAATGGTGGCAAATACGTCGACGCTCTTCGCGGGAAATGTTGGGCTGAAAACGTTGGTTTTGGAGGTAAAGGAGGATGTCTCTGTACCAAGGATCAAAGGTGTTGATGAGGAAAAGAGTTTCATTAGGGAGAGGATCGCTAGGTTCGATGTCTTCATCAGCACAGGGGAGATCGCAGATGAGCTCCGCAAACACCAGGGACTTTTTGGCTTTGGACTTCGTAAATTCAAGATCAAATTCCTGAAGGATGACGATCCATTTAGAATATTTTCCCCTGAGTACTTGACGTGTCAAGACGTGGTACAAGGGGTTTGAGTCTGCAATCATCATGGTGGTGCGTAGCAAGATGTAATGGCAGAATCTATGGACAATGATGACGACTGCCAGAGCCAGTTTCTCTACATGTGAATATCGAAGTTTGGGTCCAGATAGACTCTTGCTCAGGTATTAGATCACATGTTCCTCGCCATTGGGGTCCTCCTAGACTAACACCATTGCAATAGTGGAAGTGGAGGCAACTAAGTAAAGGATGTAGTCCTTTGTATACTCTGGAGGGTGCAACAAAGGTGCGTGGGTCAAGGCATGTTTGAGAGCATCAAATGACCATTGAGCAATGTCATCCCAGATGAAAGGGGTGTTTTTCTGCAGCAACCGCATGAATCCTTTAGTTATGTCAGCGTAGTTACAGATGAAACGGCGAAGGAAGTTTTCTTTGCCTTGCAAACTTTGGAGTTGGGTTAAATTGGTAGGTGGGGGTAAGGCTAGGATAGCCTTAATCTTTAAGGGGTCCACCCTAATCCCGTCTTTAGAGACAATGACACTAAGGAGTCGACCGGATTCGATAGCAAAGATATACTTATGTGGGTTCAAGCGAATACGGTAGAACCGACATCGAATAAAAATAGCCCGCAAGTGATCAACGTGATCAGATCGATTGGATGAGTGGGTAGGTAAGTCGTCGAGGTAAGGTTCTGCGATATGCTTGATATCGTGGAAAGTGTATGACATGGCCCGTTGGAAAGTAGCACCATCATTTTTTAGACCAAAAGGTATCTTTCGATAGGCGAAAGTTCCCCATGGGTAGATAAAGGCTATATTATGTTGATCAGTAGGTAAGATTTCAATCTGGTTATACCCAGAGAAGCCATCCATGAAAGAGAAGATTATGCTCCCAGCGCAATTATCAATGATTTGGTCGATGAAGGGCGTAGGGTAGTTGTCCTTGGGACAAGCTTTATTGAGATCCCGATAGTCAACACAAACATGGATGGCTCCTTGTTTTTTGGCAACCGGAACAAGGTTGGAGACCCATTCTGTCAAAGGGACAGGATAGATAAAGCCAGATTTTAGAAGTTTCTCGACTTCTGCCTTTATAGCCGCGATTTTCTTGGGATGAACTAGGCGGAGTTTTTGTCGAACAGGTTTCACGCTAGGGTAAGTCTTGATTTTGTGCACGACGATCGAAGGGTCGATCCCTGGCATTTCCTCGTAGCTCCAAGCGAAGACATCACGAAATTCTTTAAACAAAGCGGTGTAAGAGACCAGTTCTTCGGGTGTGCAATTAGCACCAAGGTTAATGTTTTCCACGACACCTTCTTTGATCGAAATATCAATAACGATCGTGGTAGAGATGTTACCCGTATTCCCCTCAGAGAGAGTATCTTTTGTGAGGATGGGAGATTGCGAAGCATCGGTAACATCGGGAGGGAAGACAGAGTGTATGTCTTGGTGGATTTCTTCCAAAGGAAGAAGAAAAGAGGATCGATGATGGTTATCATCCCAAGGTAGATCGTCAATACTAAGAATTTCCATAATAGATTCGTCAGAAGGGAAAATTTGGGAAATGTAATCGATTGCAGACGATAGGGAATCCAACCATGAAGGCATCGAGTAGGCATCAGGTGCCAATAAATGTAGGTTGTCTAGAGAGGGAGAGGCAGATTGAATAGCTACATATGCAGCCTCGGCTGGGCTAAGTGGCATAGTGTCATCGAGCACATCGAATTCCATAGGACTAGGTACAATCCAAGGATCAAATGATTCCAAAGATTGATAAGGCATAGTCAAAATCATATTGACGGCGGAAATATGATGTGTGGTGGGTGGAAGTGGTGTAAAGAAGGTACCCATGAGGCTAGAATATTTCAATAAGCCAACACCAATGCTTTCATACGTAACTGGGTGATCTCCCAGAAAAGGAATGTTGTTGGTGACAGGGGCGCGAGCGTCGGGTGTACAGAAATCGAGTTGATCGATAGTGACAATTTTTCCTTGATGGGGGAATTGTACACATCGAAACACCGACGAGGCGATGACAGTCATAGTGTAGAACCAACTTCTTCCAAGTAGTAGGTTGTAATCAAGGGGGGCATCGACCACCTCGACATCAACGGTAACAGTTTTTCCGCCCAACTGAACGGCTAAGGATTGTAAAAGTCCGTGTGGATGAAAAAATTGCCCATCGAAAGTGCGTAACATCATAGGGGATTTGTTAAGGGCAAGTGATTTTAAGACTTTCCAACAAGCTAAAGACATGACACAAGTAGAGGCTCCCTCATCCAAGATAGTTCGGTGGATTTGTTGATTGTGAACAACAACATCAATTTGAAAAGCTAGTTGGTGGGAAAGTCGTGGTTGATGATCATCCAGATTAAACGTGAGGTTATTTGATGACTCAGAATCGAAAGCACCGATAGCAGCTAAGATTGTTCTACGTTGGCTGGGACAGTGTTGTAGAACTTCCAAGGTGGACATAGCACACAGTGCTTGAGCCAAATCTTCAACAATGTTGTAGTTTTGGGCAACCCGTGAATTAGGATTGAAGGTATATTTCTGGATAGTGCTCTTAGGAGGGTGTAAAATGGAGTCAAACGAAGGTTTCTCAATCTGAAGTGGCCCGGATGGAGGGCTAGCAGACGAAGGACTAACATAAGATGGTAATGGGTCCGGTATAGAACCATTAGTAGTCTTCGGCTTATCAGGTTTAACTGGCGTGTCATATGTCGCAGTGCGAGTAGTCAAATTAATCCCGTTAAACATGTAAATGTGGGCGCTTGTTGAGGCCTCATCATGGGGTTGGTTGGAACTGCCCCCTGGAGTGGGGGTTTGAGAAACCAAATATTGCTGCTGTGGGAAAGGTTGAGTAAGCACAACGGGTTGTGAATTTCCCTTGAAAATCTTGGCCACTTCATCGCGATGTGGACAGTCTCGGGTGTAGTGATCATCACCACAAATGAGACATGGGAATTTTGGTTTTCATTGTGGTTGTTTTCTGGTAGCAGGGGTTTGCTGTTGATTTTTTGGTTGTTCGTTGTTATTGTTTTTCTTTGGTTTATTTCTTGCTTTCTTCTTTCCCCCAAGTTGTTGTGAAGGGGTCGATTGGACCGCATTCACCTTAGAGACCTGAGTTTGAGGGGGGGTAGAAGAGGGTGCATTCGGACTGGGAGTAGCCGTCGAAGCAAGCCGCTAAGTTGTTCCAGTCGACTAGGAAGTAGATTGGGTTTTGACGGAGCCAATAACTCCATCCGTGTGTGAGGTAGACAATGGTTTGGATGGATCATTAGTGGCATGTGTAGCATTCGGTATCAACTCATACAGAGTACCGGACTGCGAATAAACCAAGTCTAAGAACTGAGCCCGAGCAATAGCTTCTTCCTCGGTAACTACACCACCCATCGCAACATCACGAGCGATTTGGGGTAACAATGATTTAGTGAACCATTCCGCTAATAATTGGTCAGGAATGACCGCTTTGATTAGCCTTCGTCACCGTCTCCATTCATGAATATGATCAAAAATATGTACGGAGGTTGTCTGACGAAGGGAGGTCAATAGTTCAGTACCCGTCTTGTATCGAATGGGTAGTTGGAAGTGCGTGAGGAAGGACATGGCGAGGGAGTTGAAATCGTGAAAAGAGGCACGTGGTAGCTCAATATACCATTTTGTTGCAGAACCCGTAAACGTTCGTTGGAAAAGACGCAAACGTATAGAATCATCCATGAGGGAGTTGGATGAACACCACAAATGGAAATTCATCACGTGGTTGTTTGGGTCTTCTCTGGACTTTCTGTCGAATTTTGGGATATCAGAAGGAAGTTTAGCTGGAATAGCTAGCCAAACCGGAGAATGAAAAATAGGATCATTTGTTAACTGAGACAAGTATGGAAGGTCCAGGGTTGCGAGGAAAGGTAGTTGTCGGTTAACCTGTGGGTAATATTGGTGTGGCATAGGGACACCAGTAGGGCCATACACTGGGTTATGCAAATAATTGTAACTAGTGGGCCTTCTAGTATGAGGTTGGTGTTGACTAGGGTACACAGGATTTGAGGTGTTTTGAGAAACATGTGCGAGCGGAGGATAACCGGATGGGTTTTGAATATTATAAGCTGGATTTGGAATTTGTCCATAAGGAGGTTGTTGTGGAGCTTGCGAATTGTGTCCCCCCGAGAACTGTGGGTTTTCTGGAAAAGGGATATTCCATGGGTTAGGTGTGGCAGACGCATTTTGTCCATACGGTTGATGGTAGGCTCCAGATTGAGGCTGCCCCCCAACATGAGGGTGCCCTCCAAATGGAAGTTGTCCTCTGGTGGGAGGATGCCCCCTAGCTTGAGGTAGAGTTCCTGGAATCTGAGAACCAGACATAAATGACTGATCGATACTGCTGAATGGATTAAAACCACCAAGACCAGTCCCTCCGAGTTGTTGGATAGGCATTGAACTTCTTGGCATAACTTGGGTAGTAGTGGCAATGGTAAAATTCAGTGCTCTGTACCCAAAAGGGAGTGATGATGTAGGTCTTGGTGTTACTGGTGTGCCAATTGTAGCTTGGATAACCACCACATTACCGACAGGGATAGTCTGAATGTGAGGGACCATTGTAGAATGGGATGTCTAGAGAGGAAAAGTAGACCTTGGGCCAATGGACGATGTGTTCGGACCAACGAATGGTGTGGCCATAAAAATGGTGGTACCAGTAAAATGGTTTAGTGGTACGGTGTAGGTAACAGGTGCGTCGGCACCTATTCCGGCTCCATAAATATCCTGCACCATGCACGGTGGACTTCGAACAATGTCTGCGGTCCAAAAGGGGTCTTCGGCTAAAGGGTTTGAATGAGACCCAGTCGGAATGCCAGAAGGATTGACGACGACGAATTCACCGACTGAATTCATTTGGAGGACACGTTGGTCATATCCCTCCAAAATGCGGAAAGCTTCCGGAGACTCTGAAACAATTCGAAAATTTTCTAAAGGAGTGGGAACTTCTTCTTGGGAAGTTGTAGTGTCTTGAAACTCGCTCTGTTGAGGAGATTCCTCCATAGCATGAGGGGGTAAAGGGGTGTTCCCTTCCATATTTTCTGGAGGAAGTCCCTGTAGCCTCCGTGAACGGTGTGGATGGTCGATGTTGGCAAAAAAGAGTCGATGGAAAAGATCTATGGCGAACTATCGAAAAGAAACAACATACGCTAATAGAATCTAAGATTCACAACCAAGCAAACAGGACCTTCTCTTGATGACCATACTAGTTGGTGATGAAATCCATCGTCGCATGATCAAGTCAAGAAGGGGCGGGGATATGGTGGAACAATTACAATGGCGACCTGCTTAACGGACTTACGCCTTGGTGCAAGCTTCCATGCAGTAATTGTAGATTTACCCTCCAAGGATCCCGAGTGAGTTTGACCAATGTCTGCTCTAGGTACAGTGAGACTTCCCTTCACTGTCACCTTGTGTAAGACCCTAAAAGATTATGGAAACTAAGGTTACCAATTCACAGTCAACCCCTGGGCAGGTATAGTCGACAGTCTGATCCAAACGTATGGGTAGTGTATCTAGCCTGAAATCAACTAAAAAGGCTTCCACTCAGTAATTGTGGATTTACCTTTAAGCGATCCCCATAATACGATCTGACCACTACAATTAGTCAAACCACGAAGGGATAATCTCCGTAGCTCTCCTGAATGCGACCTCGTGCGTAACCCCTGTGTGAGAGGGGGATCCCAGGCAGACTTATACAAAAATTGGATTTGACTCTCCCTAGCTCAAGATGCTAATGCTTGTTTTGGAAACTTTGGAGAGTTATGCTCATGGCCTAATCCAAAGTACTAGTCCTAGTATATTGTTGGTGGAGGATCCTAGAAAAGAAAACGTTCTAGATAATTTTCAATTAGCGTTCATTTTATAGTTGTTCTTTACTCAAAAGGGGTGCATGGAAGTGAAATAGATGGAATGATGACTCAGTCCCAAAAATGCATCAAAGATGATAAGAATTCATTTCTTTTCGATGAACATCTATCTAAGGGAGAGAGAGAGAGTTCTTTTCACTAACAAGCACTAATAAGGAATGTCCTCAAACGAATTTTCTTCAATCAAATCCGATGTGGTGCTAATTGTTTTTGAAATACCTTATAATATGCAAAATCAATCATGAAGATGTCTCTTTATTGTTTGTATGTGAATAATGATTAATTTGAAACAATACTTCTCCTTCCAATTATCCTTTTGGATCAAGGAAACTTAGACAAACATAAGCAGGTTTCGTACAAACAATACACCCTCTTGTTGTGATAGAAAACAAGAAGCAAAAGAAAAGGAAAAAACAAAGAAAAACCAAGAACTTCACACCAAAAGAAATGTCGAAGAACAATGACCTTAACTAGAACCAAATGAAAATATCTGTGGGCTTCTGATGTCCTTCACCAGAGTTTCTCGCTCAGTCAAAAAGGAGAGAAAACAATGCATGGGTTTCAAAACTCCAAACAACAGAAAAACTCAAAAACAATAGTGAAGAAGGCTACAAGATCTAAGAAGCAAGGTGTTTTTTCCTCATAAGGAAGGATGTCACAGTTGAATGAGAAGAAGCATTGACTCACAGGGAGGCTCAGCAAGTGAAACATGGAGGTAAAACCCTAAAAAGAGCAATTCTGGAAAGTTTTTTGGCCAAAAGAGGGATGGCGCTCTTTTGTAAAGGGAAAGGAGAATTATATTTCTCTGTGTAGGGCACTCAGGGAGCGTTGGTGCTCTATTAACATAGGCACAGGGGCACTAGGTTCAAAAATCTCCTAAAATGTAAAAAAAAAACAAAAATTACAGTCTTGTCTCGACAATCAAGCTGAGTGTAATGGGGTAAGGAGTCAATCAGCTCATGAAATCAATCAAAGAGGGGTGAACCAAGTCTAAAAACAATCAAGGGGTAAGACAAGGTCAATGAGGAGAAATCAAAACAAAAAGGTTTCGATTCGAGGACTCCCCAGTGGAGTCGCCAGTTTCTGTTGTAGGAAAACCTCCCTGCGGACAGGTAGATTGCCTCAAAGAGCTAGACCCTTAACTCTAAGACAGAAAGTGCTTAATGTGGACACTGAATTCCTTTAAAATCTATACAATCTAATGCATGAGGAGGAAGGAGAACATAAGTACCTTTTTATCGACATTTGTCCATGCACGCTCAGAGTTGAGCTCCAATCTTTCGCTCCTCGATGAGCCCTGTAGACAAAACAACAGTACGACCACTTCCTACTCTATTGATATTATCTTGAAAATAGATCTATCTATCAATGATAAGTTCATGTAAGATCATACACAAACTAGAAAGAAACAGGCCAAGCGTGTCATATTAATGAGAACAATGACAACAATAACTTACAATCGTAGGTGCGAATGCCACAGCTTCGTCAAGTCCCCTTTGTCTAACCCTTGCTCAAAATATCTACGAACTGAATGATAGTAGCTTCGCTGATAACTCTCTTCCGGTTCATTGTGTGTTTCCTATGAGATCATAGGTTTCATGCTAGCAATTCTTCCCCCCCTTTTCACCATCATAGAGCCTGCTTATATAGGTTAAGAGAGGCTTAACCTCTTGAGGTATCTTTAGGGTAGGTTGAGGAATTCCCTCCTTAGATCAGGGATCTTCTGATTGAACCAAGACTTTGAATGCAACTACTTTCCAAAATTGAAAGATCCTTCCCTTATTCTCCTCAACGGGCCAACTACTGCCTAGATTAGACAATGCTCCCTCAAAAGGGGCATCAGGGCACTATAGCGCTCCCTAGGAGGCTCAAGGGGAGTGCCAACGCTCTAGAGATGGGTAGCGCTCTTTCAGAGGGCCAGTTTGGCGTTATAACTCTCCCTAAGACCTTATAGGGGAGCGCCAACGCTCCTAAGGCTAATGTAGGGGAGCACTCTCCCTTAAAACCCTAGTTTAAGAGCTCCTTTCAGGTGGCAAGATATTCTTGACTTCAGTTGATCATTCTCCTTCCTCCAAATCAAGTGTCTGAGGTATTCTAGGTGTCCCCTTCATGTCGTCATCATGGTAGTACGCTTTGTTTTATGTTTGCGACACTTGTGAACAACATGTGACACTTGCGACAGTTGCGAGGAACATGAGACACTTACGACAGTTGAGAGGAACATGCAACACTTATCAAATCGAGTAATATTTATGTGTAACAGTCGACACCAAAGAATATATTGTAGACATCTTCAAAAAATTGCTTCCAAGGGAGTCCTTTGAGTATCTTTGTAAAAAAATTGGCATAGGTTTTTCCCCACAATGAATATTGAATGCTATTCTTATAGATATTATATTTACAAGAGGAAGCACCATAAAGAGGGAAGTTCAGTTTGGGGGAGCAGTTTCAGGAAGAGTTCAGTCAAGAGGAGTAGCCCCAAGGACAGTTCAGCTAGGGGGAGAAACCCCGACTAGAAGTTACCTTTTCCATTGATGTCAAAGGTGGAGAGTTTTCTCATATGCATGGATAGAGAGGTAAATTCTTGGAGAGAGAGAAAAGAGGCATGTTTCCAGGGGTAGTGATGGTCACAAGGGGAGAATGAGCGATATGACTTCAGTGTTGCATCAGAGTGTTGTAGAAATACTGGAAAAAAAAACCCTAGTTTTTTAGGTGTACAGGGGATGTAGTGGAATAGGTCATGTATGCATGAACGATGGAAGTATAAAAGGCCATGTACAGTTGGAAAATCCATGAAATATTGATTTGTTGAAATTTTTAGGTTCTCAGAGTCTAAAAGAAAGCTCCTAGGAAGGTCTACAATGATCAGGTACAAAAAATATATATACAGGTTCAAAAGGCATGTCTTATTTCTATGTGTATTTGGATATTGTTGTCTACATGAGATATGGTTATGGGGTTTGAGGATTTTCCCTAGAGAGGTCATTGGTTGTATAGAACCTAAGGTATGAGCTACATCTATAGAAATATAGCACTGGTATGTTGGTATTATTCATTGGTACATCCTGTTGGTTCAAGTGTTGAGACATAGCTAGTATTTCTTGGTACATGGTTGAGGGATTTTGGTTGTGAAGAGGCTGTGAAGTTGTTTTTGAAGTTTAAGGTTACGTATCAGTACGATTTTGATGTCTAGTTCATATGATAGTTATTACACTTGATCATGATTGTGCACACATGTATGGAACATGAATAGAGAGACATAGATGCATTTGGCTAAAGGATATGTATGATGATGTATGCATAGGGAAAAACTACATATTGGACATAGTGGCAGGCCACAGGTTAATTTGACAGAGGCAACAAAGTGTCTGAGTTTTAGAAAAGGTGAAAACCATAACCTTTTGAAGTTTTCCACAGGTTGTAGTATGGAAAGGGTGCATACCAATGCAATATGTAGTATAGACAAGTCACATACATACGCGAGTTGTAGCATATACAGGTCGCGTACACCTGTTGGTTTTTATTGGAATAGACTGACTTTTAGTATATGATTGATTAAAAACTATTGGTACAGGTTGGTTATAGGTTGTTGGCATAGATTGGTATAGGTTTACAATGGTATATCTCACAGTGACATTGTCGTAGTGGTTTCATCATTTGACACTTATATTTCAGGGTGGTTGGATGGAGCAAGGATAGGTGGTTGTATCCAGCTTATGATTGTAGTCGAAGAACATAGGGGGTTGTAGCCTCCTTCTGGTTGTAGCCATAAATTGGGGAATTGAAGCTTCCCTCAAGTTGTATCCTAAAAATATATGGGGTCGGAGCCTCCTTCAAGTTGCAGTTGGAGAGAAGAGGAATTTGGTGCTTCCAATGAATATAATTCTTAAAGACATATAAGAAAATGCATTCCATGGTTTTCTCCCACATTGGGTTTCCACATAAAAATATTGGTGTATTGTGTATGTGTATGATTTTTCACTATTCATGGTTTATTTACTATGCACTTTTTGAATGATAATGGTATATTGATTATAAAGATAAACAACACTTATAAACTGTGGTTAAAAGGATTAAAAATCTCCATTATTGATTCACTCCCCCTCTTAGTAATCCAACACTGTAACAAATCCTGAAGGGAATTATTCCTAATGAAAAAAATGATCCATCCACCACTTAAGAAATGAGGCAAAGAATGGAAATAGCTTAAATGAAGAGAAATGTTCGACAGATGTAGAACGAGCTAACAAGGTTAAGAAGAGATGATTTTTTTTTCCAAGAAATCAAAATCCAAGAACAAAGAAGAAACCATGTCTAGCATAAAATAATGAGACATGATAGAGATGACAAAAATGAAGAGCACAGGAAAAAGGCACCTAGAGTGTCGAACACTAATGTCGTCATGTTGGAAAAAAAATTTGAAGAAGAAAATTTTGATAATTTTGATCAAGAATCATATATCATTCAAGAATAAATTGTTAATTAGTATAGATAGATGAAGTTGAGTCATAATTTTACATTTTTAACAAACAATAAGAACCTGACATCTCACAAGAAAATTGTGTAAAAATGAGAGCACAAGTAAATAGATTCAAAACAAAAAAGGTTGTCGAGAAATAAAAAGAAAAGAAAAAATAAAATGTTGCAGAAACAACAAAGCAACAAATAGTTTCCAATCAGGCAAAGAATCCACAACATGTGACCTATAATTTGATTGATGATATGGCCAAGTTAAGAATTACTTTTCCTTTCACGGAAGTGGTTAAAATTCCACAACAAAGGGATTTTTAATATTCTTGACAAACCAAGCACTAGAATAGAAGCAGTTGTCACAAATTCTAGGCAACATAAAAAAATTTCATTAGTTAATCCAAGGGGTTAAGTTCCGTCATTTTATATAAATGTAGAAAATTATGATGTTGTATTACATACTTTTTTGGTTGATACTGGAGAAACCAATAACATCATTCCCTTGTCTGTCGTGGAGGTATTATGAAACTGGGGAATTATTTATGCATTTGATTCAATGAAGGTCCCAACTTACTGTGAGATTAAATATTTTTGTGCATGGATAACTTCAACACCACACATCACAAAAGTATTTACCATCATAGTGGTATATTTTCCTCCAATGTACGGAGTTGTTTTAGGAAGCGATTAATCTTCAATGATTGGATGTTATATTATGAACGATGGAAGTTGCTTGATGCTTCCTAATAAAGATGGAACAATGGTCATAGTTCCTAGAGAAGCCATAAATCATGTATATTTTAGAAATAAAGAAACTGAATTAATGGAGAATTATATTGATGCATGGATTGGAAATTATGTTGTTCTTATTCCAGAACAATTCAATCCTTCAAAGCAAGATGAGGAGAATTATTTTCAAGGATTCTGGAAGATGTCATTCGATGATGCGTGCTGCAAATCTAGAAGTGGAGTAGTGATTGTTTTCAAAATCCCTCAATTGATTATCTATCCACACACTATCAGGATGAAGTTTCCTTGTACAAACAATGAAGTATAATATGAAGCAATGATACAAGATATGAATCTTGCATTACATATGAAAGTATAAAATTTGGTCATAAATCATATTAAAAATAAATACAAGATCAAGAAATAAAGGATGAAGCATTATGAAAAAAGAGTAATTGAACTTATGGACTCTTTCAATTCTTTCAATATCTCTTTCATCCCTACATACAAGAATTAAAAGGTTGACTCACTAGCATTTGTTGCATCCCTCTTTAATCTAGATGATTTTCAGAGTCAAAATGCATTTCATGTTAAGATAATTTCTAGGCCCTTAGTACCTGACAGTCAATATTACTTGCAAGTTTTTGAAAATGACAAATATGTAGCTGATTTTATTATTGATTCAAATGATGCTTTTGAAAGTTAAAATGATCAAAATCATGTATCTATCTAAAAATACTGTATCGGTTTTGAATATCTCTTCATGAGAGATGATAAAAAAAATCTTTGTCGTCCAAAGAAAGAGACATATGTCATAAAAGTGCAGGAGACACAAAAAATAAACATTAGAACTAATGACTCTCCCAAATATGTAAATCTCGGTACCTACTACACAAAGGAAGAAATCGAGAAATATACTTTCTTGTTTAAATAATTTTAGATATTTTTTTCTTGGACTTACGATGATCTAAAGGAATATGATAAGTCCATTTTTCAACACATCATACCCCTTAAGGAAGGAGAAAAGTCTATCAAGAAGAAGCTAAGGATAATTAATCCCAAGTTGAATCATTTAGTAAAAATTGAATTGGATAAGTTAAAGAAGGATGGAATAATTGTTCCCATAATACATTCAGAGTGGATGTCAAATCCAGTAATAGTCAAAATAAGAGTGGGGAAATTCATCGTTGTGTAGATTTCATATATTTAAATAGGGAAAGAATCAAAGACAATTATCCACTCCCAAATATGGAGATGTTGATACAAAACGTTTCTAGTTCATAATTAATTCCTATGCTTGATGTTTTTTCTAGATACAACCAGGTGTTGGTTGCTCCARAAGACAGATCCAAAACTACTTTTTTACACCTTGGGAGACTTATGCCTATGTTTGTATGCCTTTTGGGTTAAATAATGCTAGAGAAACTTTCCAAAGAGYGATGGATCATGCCTTTAAATATTTTATTGGAAATTTCATGGCTGAATATCAGGATGATTTGACCATTCGATCAAAGTTTAGAGAAGAACATATCAAAACTTAGAGGGAATTTTTTTATCATTGCATATTTTATGGTATATCTCTGAATGCAATTTTTTTTTATGTATATATATATACAATCAATGATTTAAATCCCCCAACATCTAAAAAAGGAGTCCAATCTTTCTTTGGAAAGATAAATTTTGTGCGAAGATTTGTACCATATTATGCAAGCATTGTAAATCCCATTAATCTTTTATTGAAAAAAGACTAGAAGTTTGAATGGACTCAACATATTCAAGCAACATTTACCACAATCAAGCATGGAATCACTACTTCTCCAGTGCTTGTTAGCCCAATTTTTGATCAAGTTTTCATAATATATTCATTTGCTTCAGAGGAAACCATTGCTTCAATAATGACACAAAGAAATTTGAAAGGGGAAGAACTTTCAATAAGTTTCATGAGTAAGACTTTAAATGATTATGAATCAAAATAATTAGAAATATAAAAKAAGACTCTCTCCTTGGTCAAAGAGGTGGCACATTTTAGGAYATATATTCTTTCATTTCATGTAATAGCCTATGTCCCAATTTCTCCAGTAAAGATGTTGCTAAATCAATATTTGAGAGAAGAAAAATGGGCAAAATGTCTTTGTAAAATTCAAGAATATGATATTGATATCAATCCTTTAAAAGTAGTTAGAGGACAAGGATTATGCAAATTAATGACAATGATTGATGCAGTAACTGGAGATATATCAATTTCAGCAGGATCATCATCATCCAGATCAGAGTGGTACAAGGCTATTATTTTTTATTTGAATTTGGCCAGTTCCCAATTGGTATGTATTCAAAGGAAATAAGGGCATTGAAAATGAAGGAAAACCAATACTTATGAGTTTTTGAAGTGTTGTTTCGCATAAATTTTGATGGAATGTTGTTAATATGCATTGACTCAATAAAATCTCAAAAGGTGCTAGAAGAGTTTCATGAAGGTGTTTGTGGTGGACTTTTTTCACCTACAACTAATGTACACAAAATTATGAGAGATGAATACTATTGGCCCACCATTTTTAAAGAATCGTATTCAATGATTAGAAAATGCATCTCTTGCCAAAAAATTTCAAGAAAGATAAAAAGAGGAGCAATGTCATTCCAGCTAATGACAGTTTAAGAACCATTTACGCAATAGGGACTAGATTTCATTGGACCAATCAATCCAAATTATAGCAAGGTCCATTCATACATTCTCACTACAATTGATTATTTCACCAAGTGGCAAGAAGTTGTATCTCTCAAAAATGTTGATTCTGAAGAGCTAATTAACTTTCTCAAAGAAAATATCTTGTCAATATTCAAAGTTCTAGAGAAGTTCATAACTAACATTAGATCAATTTTCATAGGATCAAAGTTCACCAAATTTTGTGGTGAGTTTGGTATCATCATGGGGAAATCATCGAACTATTATCTCCATGGAAATGGTTTGGTGGAGTCCACAAATAAACCATTGATCAAATCCTGGAAAAGACAATTGATGTGAAATAGAGGAATTAACATACAAAGTTAATTGATGCATTATGGGATAGGCGACTTACACTGAAAGATAACATCAGATTGTCACCATATACACTTGTATATGGAAAAGAAGAAAAAATTCCAATTCATATGGAATTAAATGCCCTAACCTATGCTGTGAACAATGAAAATATAGAAGTTTCTCCTCTGCAAAGAACATATGATTAATTGATTCAATTGGAGGAACAAATAAATCAGGCATTGAGAAAAATGATTGAAATAAATCAGAGCATCAAGAAACATTTTGATGAAGGCACAACAACAAAATATTTTTCAGAATGGACAGTTAGTATTGTTCTGGAATAAAGCCAAGGAAAATCATCTCTTCATACAAAATTTGAAGCATTGTGGATTGGTCCATATATTATTGAAAAAAATCTTGATTATACTTCTTATCTGCTGAAAGACATGAAGGGAATAGTGCAATTGTTTCTAGTCAATGGGGAACATCTCAAAAATTTCTTCTGTTAAGAATTTTCAATCTGAACCTGTGCATAGTTTTTCTTCCCTTGTGCATATTTTTCAAAACTTTTGTTTTCTTTTGTTTTACTAACTCCATCACCCAATGGTAAAGATTATGGATTCTTGGTAACCCACAAGGGGTCACTGTCCCACATTTGGAGCCAATTGTTAACCCTTAGATGTGCTAAGTCATTTGAGAACTCTTTTTTATATTTCGTTTTCAACATTTAGATTTATTTCGCTTTGTCGTAGGTTCATGATTCAAGTTGATTACTGTAAAAATATATTCCTCCTCAAAAATTCACTGTTGTATTCCTCCATATATATTTTACACAAATACTTAGACTCTTTTGAGTTTCTCATGGGTTTGTCACATATTCTCGTTTAATTCCAAAGCTCCGCCATTTTCAAAATTCACTCCCATGTTCTGTCATCCTCACTTCGCACCATACTTAGTCACTTGATCATACTTCACTTATCTCTCAATAGTTCAATACTTAGTC
>WSFP011468718.1:0-18034 GCA_009831015.1 Picea engelmannii | reverse complement strand
GGATGACAACAACTTTACTGATTACTTTCCTCCAGTTCACTGTATGTTTCCTATGAGATCATAGGTTTCATGCTTCCAATTCTTCCTCCCCTTTCACCATCATAGAGCTTTCTTATATAGGTTTAGAGAGGCCTAACCTCTTGAGGTATCTTTAAGGTAAGATGAGGATTTTCCTCCTTGAGTCAGGGATCTTCCCTAAGATCATGGCTGAACTAGGAGTTCGAATGCAACTACCTTCCAAGATTGAAAGATCTTCCCCTTATTCTCCTCAATAGATCAACTTCTTCCCGGAATAGGTAGCGCTCCCTCAAAAAGGCCATCAGAGCGCTATAGCGCTCCCTAGTAGGCTTTAGGGGGGCTTCAGCGCTCTTGAAATGCATAGTGCTCCTTCAGAAGGTCTGTTTGGTGTTATAATTCTCCCTAACACTTTATAGGGGAGCACCAACGCTCCTAAGAGTGATATAGGGGAGCGCTCTCTTCTAAAACCTTAGATTGAATGCTTCTTTCAGGTGACAAGAGGTACTTAACTCTAGTTAACCATTCCTATTCCTTCAAATCAAGTGTTTGAGGAATTTTAAGTGTCTTCTTAATGTCATTATAATTATGACATGGGTATCATGGCAGCATGCTTTGCTTGACACTTGCGACACTTGTGAGCAACATGCAACACTTGCGACACTTATCAAAGCGAGTAATGTTGATGTGTAACAACAGTATTGGGTTTACTCTTTAGAGGGAGAGTAGGATTGACTGATGATGGGATCAGATCGACCACACTGGCACTCTAAGGATGAAGAGTGGGACTGACTGAGGAAGGGACTAGATCAGTCACTTTGGCACTATTTGGATGAGTGGGATTGATCGGTGGCGGAACTGGATTGACCACTTTGGCACTCCTCAAGGAAGTAGTGGGATCGGCCGATGATAAAACCAGATTGACCACTTTGGCACTCCTCAAGAAAGGAGTGGGATCGACCACTTTAACACTCTTCGGATGAAGGGTGGGATTGACCGAGGAAGAAACTGGATAAGTCACTTGGGTTTCACTTTCCATATGAAAAGAGGGGTTGATTGATGAAGGAGATGGATCAACTACTTTGGTGAGTGGTTCAACCGAGGATGAAACTAGATTGACCACCTGATCAACCGAAGATGGAACCGGATTGATCATTCCATCGACCAATAATGGGTTGGGGGAAATCCTATGATAACTAGATGGAAGTTGAAGCTTTGCTAAAAGAGAAGAAGGCTCGTCCATGCAAGGACAAAGGTGAGAATAATGATCACCTTTGCATAACATACAAGGGAATTTGATAGTTTTCTTCTTATTACCAACCTGAACGTCACTAGTTGACAGGGCATCACTAGCATGTCTAGCAGAGGTCGATGACGTGGAAGACCACATTTCTAAGACCTTGGGAATACCAGGGCAATCCATTAGAAAGTGGTCACCCTTACAAAGACTGTAAGGGAATTTAGGTTTCAGATTATTTATTTTAATCTTGTTGACCTCGTCAACACTCCCAGTACTATTAACAGTAGCTGGTTGCTTGGATCCAACATTTGATGTTGTTGGAGCCTTGGTCCTTTGCGGGTTCTTCTTGTTCTTCTTTTTCCGTTTCTTCTTCTTCTAATCAACCTGGATACTTTCTTTAGAGCTTTCACTGGGCGAAGAAGGAGAAAGGGAAGGAGACTTAATGGGTGAAGAAGGCGAAAAGTCGACATGAGGTTGATGTGTGGGTGGTGTACTGACATCTAAAGTATTAGGTGCAGTTGAAGCATTGGGAGGATTTGATATCACTGGAGTGGGGAACAACCAAACTGGTAATCCGATGGTGAGTCCTGGAAGACTCAGTGTGGCAATGTATGGAGGACCAAAGTTTCCAAAAGAAGGAACGGTATAAAGTTCCCCAGGAGAAGGGGTTCCTCCATTGGTACTCTCAGGATTGGATGCCATTAACACTGTCTCGACCTAAGGTCCACTAAGTAACACAACCAACACACGCTATGAATCTGAGAAACAAACAATCAAACAAAACCTTCCCACAATGAAACCACTAGTTGGTGATGAAATCCAACATCACGAGATCAAAATAGGAAGAGGTAGGGATAGAGTGGGTGCATCAGTTACATTGACGACCTGCTTAACGGACTTACGCCTTGGTGCAAGCTTCTACGTAGTAATTGTGGATTTACCCTCCAGGGAGCTCGAGTGAGTTTGACCAAAGTCTGTTCTAGGTACAGTGAGACTTCCCTTCACCGTCACCTTGTGTGAGGCCCTAAATATTATGGCTACTAAGGTCACCAATTCGTAGTCAGCCCTTGGAGATGTATAGTCGATAGTCCAGTTGGAATGTATGGGTAGGATAACAAGTCCAAAATCAACTTGAGAGGCTCCCACACATAATCGTGGGTATACCCTTAAGTGACCCCCAATATACAATCTGACTACAACGAATAGTCAAACCACAGAGGGATAATCTTTATATCTCTCCCGAACATGACCTCATGCGTAACCCTTATGTGAGAGGGGGATCCTAGAAAGCCTATACGACAATTGGATTTTCTCTCCCTATCGCAAGATGCTAAGTTTGTTTTATGGCTTTGGAAAGTTATCCTTTCAACCTATTCCAAATCCCTACACCTTAAACTAATGTATCTTTGCTAACAAAGATGTAAAAAGTATGATAAATTTTTGTTAAGCGTTGATTTTAGTGGCTATTGTTTACTCAAAGGTGTACGAGAGTGAAAACTGATGATATTGTGACTCAGTTCCCAAAACATGCATAAGAAATGATAAGCAATCTTTTCTTTCAATGAATGTCTAGTTAAGGGAAGGAGAAGGATTTTCCTTTCAGTTTCAAACACTAAGATGCAATGACCTCATGCAATAGTCCTTAATAAGGAATCCAATACAATTCTAAATTGTTTATATGTGACTGATAACCAGTAGATGTAAAGCTTCCTATGCTAATCAAACTTCAAGAGTTTTGAGATTTAAGCAATCTGGAAGCAAACTTCACATAAACAAAAAGACACCCTTTTTGTGATCAAACAAGAAATAGAAAATCAAAAACTCAAAAGGAAGGAAAAATATCTTGGACAAGATGACACAAAGATTAGAAAGAAAAGTACAAAATACCTTTGAAACTCCTTACAAAGTTTTCACTCACTTAGATAAACGAGAAGAAAATGACAAATTGAATATAAATCTTTAAGGACAAAGAGTTATTGCAAAGTAAGGACAAATGTCAAAAAATCCAAACAAAAGAGGATGAATTCTCAGAAAGCAGGTGTTGAAGGCCAATGACAAAGATGTACTAAGGATGCAAGGACTCCTGAGTCAAAGCCAAAATGAAGAAACAACTTCAGAAGATGAAAAAATCTGAAGAATTTCTCACAAAAAGGGGGCAACGCTCTGGTGTAAGGGGAACTTGAGAGTTTCAACACTTTGTGTAAGGCTAATGGGGAGTGATAGCACTCTGACAACAACAGAGGGGGAGCGCTCTGCTCTCAAAACTCAGAAAACCAAAAAATCAAGCAAACTCAGTCAATCAAATTGAAAATGATGAGATCAAGAGCCAATCAATCAGATATAAGAATCAAAGAGACAGTATGGAGAAGGTCAAATGAGTGGGCAAAGGGATAAAACAAGATCTGGGAAAGGAAACAAAAATCAGAGCTCCTCCCCAATGGAGTCTCCAATTTCTGTTACAGGTGAATCCTCTTGCAGACAAGCAGATTCCCTCTTGGTCTCTAGAATCCTAAGGCCAAGACAAAAAAGTTCTTAACATGGACACTGACATCCTTTTAGATCTAATCAAGCTAATATATGAAGAAGAAGAAGAAGAAATATATGTACCTTATTAACGATGTTTGTCCTTGCAAAGTCTAGGCTGAGCTTATGAAGGAAATTTGGATGTTGAATAGCTGCTGGATTGGATAAGGTCCATGGATAAGTATTTCAAATATGAAGATGTCGATGAGGAGAAGAAGGTGAGACATGATGTCACTAGGTTGAAAGGACATGCAACACTATGGTGGGATGAACTGTAGGCTGACAGACGAATAAAAGGTAAGAAAAATATTAAGAGTTGGGATAGAAGGGTAGCCATGATGAAGGCTAAGTTCATGCCCAAGGATTATCAGATAAATCTATTCAGGAAGATGAAGAACCTGAGACAGAAAGGAATGTCAATGAAAGAGTACACATAAGAGCTTTGCAAGTTGAACATCATGACTGGACAGAGGGAGAGAGATGAAGAGAAAGTTTCCAGATACATAAATGGCCTAATATATGAGATCCAGGATGAAATCAACATGATGTCGGTGAGGACAGTAGAGGAGGAATATCAATATGCACTTAAAGCAGAGGAGAAGTTGGCCAAAAAACAAAGACAACGAAGGATAGGTAGAAGCCCGAATAGAGGTAAAGGAGTTTCCCATGATAAGGCACATAAGCCCAAGGGTGAAGATGAGAAAACCCATAGTCACTCAAAAAGAGGAGGAAGCTCCATAGGGAAACAACCTGGTGGAAGAAATTATTTTTCCAGAGGAAGAGGAAGAAGCAGAGGAGAAGAGATAAGATGTTATACCTATGGAAAACTAGGACACAAGTCTTGGGAATGTCCCTAGAAAAAGAAAGGATGAGGTGAAGCTCACATTTCAGAAGCACAAAAAATGAATGTTGAAGTAGAAGGTGCAGAAGATGGAAAATATCTGATGTTGAGGAAGGTTCTCTTGAAGCCAGAACGAGAAGTTGAAAAACCAGTGCAGAGGAACAGTTTGTTCAGGACAACTTGCAAGACTAAAGACATAGTATGCAAGGTGATAATTGACAATGGGAGCACTGACAATATAGTATCCACAAAGATGGTGGAGAAACTGGAGCTGGAGAAAACTACACATCCAAATCCATATAAGATCTCATGGTTGCAAAAAGGACACCAGGTAATGGTAACTAAACAATGCCTTGTTGAATTTAAAATAGGTGGATATAGAGATGAGATTATGTGTGATGTAATTCCCATGGATGTATGTCATGTTTTATTGGAAAGACCATGGCAGCTTGACATGAATGTCATTCATGATGGGAGAAGGAACAGTTACACTTTGGAAAATAATGGTAGAACGCACATGTTGCTTCTAATAGAAGAGAAGAAAGTAAACGAAGAAGACAACACAGGCATAATTATCATGAGTGGGAAGGAAATCCTGAGTGAAGTCAAGAAGGAATAAGAGATGCAGTTTGTTATGGTAAGGAAACCCATAGTTGTCCTTACAAGTACTTCTATGGATGATTTTCCTGAAGAAGTTCATGATTTGTTGGAGAATTTTGCTGACATAGTAGTGGATGAGTTTCCTAACTCATTGCCACCCATCAGAAGTATCATCCATAAAATTGAATTAATACCAGGAGAAAGTCTGCTGAACAAAGCATCATACAGATTGACACCTCAAGAGAATGAGGAGGTAAAGAAACAAGTACAGGAATTATTAGACAAGGTTTTGGTAATAGAAATCTTGAGTCCATGCATAGTACCAACTGTGTTGAGTCCAAAGAAGAATGGAGGATGGAGAATGTGTACAGACTCAAGAGCCATAAACAATATCACCATCAAGTACTGATTTCCTTTGCCTAGGATGGATGACTTAATGGATTGCTTAAGTGGATTAATTTTTTTTTCAAAGATAGATTTGAAAAGTGGATATCACCTGAGAAGGACGGGAGAAGGTGATGAGTGGAAAACAATATTTAAGATGAATGAAGGGTTGTATGCGTGGCTTCTTATGCCATTTGGCTAAACAAATGCCCCAAGTACTTTTATGAGACTAATGAATGAAGCATTGAAGGATTGCATTGGTAATTTTTTGATTGTATATCTGGATGATATATTAGTATTCAGTAAAACTGAAGAAGAACATTTGAGACATATGCCATTAGTGATGACGAGACTAGAGTAGGAGAAGTTGTTGATAAATCTGAAGAAGTCCTCTTTTATGAAGACATAACTCATTTACTTGGGTTTTTTGATCTCTTCAAATGAATTGAATATGGATCTCGAGAAGGTCAGAGCAATCAAAGAATGGCCATCGCCAAGAAGTATGTTTGAGTTGAGAAGCTTCCATGGATTATCAAGTTTCTATAGGAAGTTCATTAGGAATTTCAGTGGAATTTGTGCACCAATGATGGATATAGTGAAGAAGAGACACAAGTCTTTTAAATGGACAGAAGAAGCTGAGAAAAGTTTCAATATATTGAAGGAGAAGATAACAAAATGACCAATTCTGGTCTTGCCAAACTTCATGAAGACATTTCAAGTAAGGTGTGATGCGAGTCAAGTTGCAATTGGATCAGTTTTGAGCCAAGATAATAGGCATGTTGCATATTTCAGTGAGAAGCTGAATGAGATTAAGGGAAAGTACTCCACATATGATAAATAAGTTTATGCCATAATTCAAGCCTTGAAGAAATGGAGGCACTACCTTGTTCCAAAGGAATTTGTCTTGTATAGCGATAACCAAGCTTTACAATTCATAACCAGACAGGAGAAGTTAAACTAGAGACATGCTAAGTGGATAGAGTTTATGCAAAATTTCACTTTTATCATTAAACATATTTCTAGTAATGCTAACAAAGTTGTTGATGCATTGAGAAGGATATGTATGATTTTGTAGGAATTTTAGGTCAAGACCTTAGGGTTTGAACACATTAAGGGGATGTATTGTAATGACCCTGATTTCAAAGAAGCATATGAAGCAGGTGCAAATCCTGTGCTCAAAGACAAAAGTCAGTGGACATAATATATGACTCAAGATGGATTGATGTTTAAAGGTTTCCAATTGTGCATACCAAAGTGTTCAATGAGAGAGAATCTGCTGAAGGAAAAACATAGTGGGGACCTAGCAGGACATTTCGGTCATGAAAAGACATTTGCACAATTGAACAATTAATACTATTGGCCAGGTATGAGAGTAGAGGTGAAAAAGTTTGTAAACAAATGTAAGATTTTCCAGTATGCAAAAGGAAAGAAACAGAACACTAGATTGTATCAGAAATTGCCTATTCCAGATAGGCCTTGGGATGCAATAAACATGGATTTTGTGTTGGGATTGCCACATAAAAAAAGATAAAGTGATTCAATATTTGTGGTAGTTAATAGATTTTTGAAGATGACACACTTTATCCCATGCTAGAATACAAATGATGCAACACACATTGCAAATTTGTTTTTCAAGGAAGTTGTGAGACTTCATGGGATGCCCAAGAGTATTGTCTCAGATAGGGACACTAAATTTGTTGGTCATTTTGGGAGAACGTTATGGAAGAAGTTGGGGACATAATTTTATTTTAGTTCAACATATCACCCTCAAACAGATGGATAAACGGAGGTGGTAAATCAAAGCTTGGGAATTTTTTTGAGAAGTTTGGTCACTGAACATCATAGCCAGTGGGATCAAATTCTGTCACAGGTAGAGTTTGCATATAATGACTCACCAAACATAAGTACAGGAAAAACCCAATTCCAGATAGTGTATGGGATGATGCCAAGGGGGGTATTAGAATTGCGAGACATGGAGCAGAGTGAATTCAAAAGCACTGGAGAAGAAGACTTCACTGCAGAGATGAAAAAGATTCATAATCAGATCAAGGAGTAGTTGCAGGACAACAATGCAGAGTATAAACATAGAGTTGATCAACACATAAGACAAATTTAATTTTAAGTGGGAGATTGGACATATAACAAGATGAAGTTGAAGCAGATTGGACCATGTAAGATCCTAAGAAAATTTGGTAACAATGATTATGATATAGAGTTTCCAGAGGATGTGGGAATATCACCCATATTAACATTTCAAACCTGTATCCTTACAGGGAAGATGACACAAAAATATCAGAAGATAAAGAGAAGATTCAGTGGAAGAAGCAGATGCCTGTAGTAGAAAAGACACAGATGGGGAAGATCGTTGATCAGAGGATTGACAAGAAGACCAGGATGAAGACCTATTTCAAATATTTGGTCAAGTGGAAGGGACACCTGATAGAAGATGCCAATTGGGTAAGTGAAGATGATGTCTAGAAGCATGGAAGGTTAGTGCATGAGCTCATGGAAATGAGTCCATGAATTTTTTTCCCAGAGTAGTATGATGCAGGAGCATTGTCAGGAAAGCCACATGGGATGACAACACAATGCCTAGCACACCTTTTGAGTAAAATTTTAAATTTTGAAAGATGGGGTATCTCAGAGAACTTATGAGTAAATGATGAATCAAAGAAGTTTTAATGGTCGAAGGTTGAACGATCGCATAAAACTAGGAGAGATCAGATTGTCCTTGAGTTATTTGATTTTTGCGTGGATCTGAACATTCACCTTAAATTGTCTGTCATAGACGTTTATTGTAATAGGACTAAGTAAATGTAATAGTTTACTTCAATCAGATAGGTAGTTGGAGGGAACCCTAGAGGAACTCTTGTATAAGTAGATGCATTGTATGCCTGAATAAGGCGGCTGCAAATTAATAGGAGATAGTGTAACTGAATGTGAGTTTTTATCAGGCTGTAGCCATTTACATTTGAATGAATATAACAGAGGGATATTGACCCAATGCATGGTGTTGCTACTGTCTATAGTTTCCATGTTATTTTCTGTTTTCATGAATGAATGAGTTATGTTATTGAGTATATGAAACTATGAATCATTTGGATAAGTTTCAATTGTTTCTCTTCGTTGAGTTCATGCAAGGTATGCATACAGTCCACAAGGAGTGATTTGACATAGTCTGTTTTGGCTCGGAAGCTCAGAAGAGATAGTGTGAAACTTCCATTATTAAAGAGTGAAAAGGGACTGTTGCAAGGCATGCACAGTCGTCCACAAGAAGCTAAGTCTTGAGTAAGAATCTGTTGCAAGGAGTGCACATATTCAAATTTTGACTAAGTGTCAAGGTATCCCTCTAAGGAGTCAAAGGGTTCGAGAAACAAAGCTCAAGAGAGATAGCAAGAAGAAATTTTCACAGGGAGTGAAGCTTTGAAGGTTTACCAAGTTATTGGCCAAGATTCGTCCAAGAGAAAGAGAAATCATTCCAGATCGTTGGATCTAGGCAAAGTGCGCGAGATTTATGTCTCATTGTGCACACAAGAGTGAGGAATTCGCTGAAGTCCCGAAGAGGTCAGGGACCGTCCATTGTCTAGAGGGACAGGTGGTGTAAGATCTGCAACTTCGAAGTGGAATCACTCTGGGAGTTTTGTAGACACGGAGAAAGTGAAATCGCCGAAGAGATGAAGTAGATCCTGGCCATTTGTCACCACGAGACACGTGTCAACAGATATGAGACTCTAGAGAAAATTCACTACGAGAGATATCATTTGTGGAGTGTGACAAACTCTCGAAGTCTCGAAGCTCGAGGAGCCAAAGCGATTTGCAGCCGTTGATTTGTGGGAGACACGTGTCGACAGATCGTCGAATTTGGGAGAAAACACTCCGGGAGAAAGTGAGTGTGGATGAGTTGAAACTACTAAAGCCTGAATAGCCGAAGTGAATCATGGCCATTAGATCCAGAAGGAAACACGATAGAGATCCATGAACTTCGGGTGAAAGCACTTCGGAAGAAAGTGGGTGCAGAGGAGTTGAAACTCCTGAAGCCTGAATAACCGAAGTGAATCGTGGTCATCAGATCCAGAAGGACACACGACAAACATTCATGAACTTCATGTGAAAGCAAAGGAAGAGAGTTTGAAACTCCCGAAGCCCAAATAAACAAAGTGGTTTGTGGCCGTCGATCTGTGGGAGGCACGCGTCAACAGATTGTGAAATTCGGGTGAAAGCACTTCGGGAGAAATCGAAGGCGGAGAGTTTGAAACTCCCGAAGCCCAAATAACCAAAGTGGTTTGTGGCCATAGATCTATGGGAGGCACATGTCAACACATCGTGAACTCTGGGAGAAAGCGAAGGTGAAGCGTTTGAAAATCTCGAAGCCGGAATAGTCGAAGTGGTTTGTGGCCGTCGATCCGTGGGAGGCATGCGTCAACATATCGTGAACTCCAGGTGAAAGCGCTCTAGGAGAAAGTGAGTGTGGAGAGGTTGAGACTCCCAAAGGCCGAAGTCCCAAAGTGAACTAGGATCATTGATCGGGAAGGACGCGTGGCACACAATCCTTAACTCTGGAAGAAAACACTCCGAGGGAAAAAGTTGCTGGAACGTCCGAACCTCCTGAACACCGAAGTCCCAAAGTGGACCAGAGCCGTTGATTTGGGTGGACGCGTGGCGCTTGATCTAGAACTTTCGGTATGGAGTACTCCAGGGAAAAGTGGAGGTTGGAACATCCTGAACTCCCGAAGCGCAGAGTCCCGAAGTAGATCTTGACCGTTGGTTGCGAAGGGGGACGTGGACCGTTGATTTGGTCCCGGTTAAAATTTTTGAAGTCACGAAGTGCCAGGAGGTTAAACCCCGGGTCACAGCTTGAGGTCACATGAAAAGGAGGTCTAGCAAAAGGATCTAGCGCCCATCAATGTTGAGTTTTGAAAAGGCGTTAAGAAGGCAGGGCTCGTGGGTACCATACAACCTGCGCCTTGGGTGATAGCAGGGCCTGTGTTTGATTTAGTTTGAGACCAATAAAGTCTCGAGGAGCTAATTCAACTCGGAGAAATTAAAATCCTTGTCTGGAAAGTCGCGCAACCCCGTGGTAGAGTAGGGGGGTCTACATCACCTTGTCCCGTGGCCTCACTTTGATTATGTTGGAAAATTAGTTCTTTCCCATCCTAATAATAATAACACCATTAACACGTCCTTGATACCTCATCTGGGTGGCTTTGTACTTATTACATTATTCTTTAATATCTTTAAACTACGAGAGATACTTTGTATAATTATAAAATTAATAAAATACTTCATATTTAATATACTAGTGATTATATAAGAATATTATATTGGCGATATAAAATCCCATGTAAATGATGAATATGATAATCTATCTTATTTTTTTTTGTTTTTATTCGTTTAAAAATAATTTTTATAATTATAAAATTTTATTTCTTTAAAATAATTCTTATAATTATAAAATTTTATTTCTTTAAAAGAATTATAATATTTTATTTCTTTAAAAGAATTATAATATTTATAAAAAACAAAAAAATTATAACAATAACATATATCATTAAACATATAATATTATTCCTTATAAATAAGATTTAATGTTATTGAAGTTTATGTAATATAAGTGTAATTATATAATAATTTAGAAAATATTTCTAATAAAACCTTAATTTATTTTATATTGTACTTTTCCTAATAAAAATATTCATAATTTGATTAATATTAACAAAATTATAATCCTCATGTGTTAAAAAGTATGTCTTTCAAAATCTTCAAACACCATTCATTCATGAATCAACATATATAAAAAAGAAATCAAATATTTCTTCCATTTCCACAAACTGTACAGACTCCCATATGCTTACCAAACAAAACACATAGCTAATAAACAACCTATATAACTTATTAGTTATCTTGTGAGCATAAAAAAAACTAAAGACAATTCTAGCAATTTAAGTAATCTGTGCTCTTATAAGAGCATTATACAAAGATATCATAAACTAACAAAAAACATCCATATTGTTGATGTTTTGGTAGCTGCGGGAGGTATTAACCTCCATGTGTAATCTATGACTTAGAATAGAATATGCCAGAAGCAAGTGAACCATTAAATAGATGTGTGGAAACCCTAGAAGGCAAGTCAACCTAGCAAAATAAAGAATATTATCTTCCAGAAATACAAGTCGACTCCACATGAAAAAAATAAATATAAAATATAATTACCAGAAAGTCAGATCGGCCCAACTAGAAAAGCCACTAGACATATTAATATAAATAGAGGAAATTTTAACTCATTTGGATACCCAGTCAGAGCACAAGTCTTGTGGAGAGCTGTAGTTGCAACTGCAAGGATGAATACATGCATATGGTAATCTCTTGGTCTTGGTCTCTCTCTAACGCTATCAAATGATTCTCATGGTGATATTATTGCTAAGTATGGTGCAAGGTTGAAAGAGTAGTGCAACTGCAATTGCTGCAGTTGTGTATGACACTTATCCTGTGGATATGGAGACTCTCTCTTGTGCACTACCATTGGAGAAGGAGCGCTCTACTTTTCTTGAGTTGTTGATGCAGTTAGAAGCTAGGGTTTATCTGTTGGTTATGGAGTAGGCTTTCCAGAATTATTCTAAGTAAAGGTTAGTGTGCTCGGGGGTGGCATATGTGAATGCCTATGGTTGGGTGACAATGATGTGACATTGTCTATGGTTAAACGAGCATACCAAAATTTCAACATGGTATCAGAGCTAGTTTCCTTTGTAATAGTCTAATCGATGGAAGGAATATCCTTAGTTTCCCCCATTGTCAATCTCATTGAGAACTTACCGAACTCACTAATAAGGCCGCCTAAGTAGGGCACATCTCTTCCCTGGATCATATCTGCAAATTTCTAAAGTTGAGAAATTAGGGTTTCCTCATAAAACTCTAGGTATACAGTACCAGTTGTAGTGCTAGTTCCTTCACGCTAGTTCCCTCATTCCAGTTTCTTAGTGCCAGTTGCAACACCAGTTGCAGTGCTAGTTGTAGCACCGATTACAGTTCTAGTTGCAACACTAGTTGCAGTGAAAGTTTTTATGTATTTTTGGGACTAATTTTTGGTTGTTCTAGTGCGCCTTACCCTAGCACATCTCCAACTACCTTTAGATTACAAGTTGGAGCACCTTTGAAGTTTTAAGGTTCGTCATTGTTTTTCGTTGCTACTGGATGGTGCCACTACCTGTCGATGCTGCTAGAGGTATGTACTTATTTATATTTAAACTATATCACTATTTTGAGTGTGATTGCAGGAGATTGTAGATCCAGAGGGATCTCAAACCCAACACATTCAAAGGAACAACACACTCCATGGGATAGGTTGAAGAGAATACTTGTCATATTGAGTGAAGGAGACTCAAAAGAAAACAAACAACACTCGTTCTTGAAGATAAGACTCCAGGTTCGATTGATTAAATTAAAAAATTTCCAATTTGCACATATCAAGTTTGATAATTTCTACATTACTAGTTGTGACAACGATCCTTGAAAGGTTCTATTATTGCTAGACACAATGAATACTTGGAAACATGTGAGTACTATTGATATAAATGCTTACTGTACTTGGTCGCAAGATGAACTAACATCTCCTCTAGGAGATACTTCTTGTTTTGCTTCCAGGAAGGTCACCTTGATAATAATATGATGATTACGACGAGATTACCTTTTTATTCTTGTTGACATAGATATGTTCTTATGAAAATGATATTATACTTTTTGTTCTTGTTTTCTTGTTCCAAGCAGGTTACCATGGAGGAATGATTGATCACAACACTAGAAGAGTGTTGTTCCTATTTATTATTATTGTATTTTTATTTTGTTTCTTGTTCCAGGAAGGTCACAAGAAATAGCTATGAGAAGGAGCTACTGTGATTATTGTTCTCGTTCTTGTTTTTATTATTATAAGAGTATTATTCTTGTCTACTGCTTTTCCCTTTGTTGTCCTTGTTTTGAGAAGGTCACGGGTGATAAATCCGAGGGAAGATATAATGACGGTTGCAAGAGACAACATATTAGATGGTATCTAGTTTGAGACATCGAGAAAACTATCCAGATAAGAAGTTGTATACAGGACCGTACACATCCATGTACCAAAGAAGAAGAAGACAAAGAAGGGTAATTTTGCGAGATACATAGTATCTCATATGGAGATTGATTGTAAAGAGAAGAAGGCTCCAAAGAAGATTGAACAAATCCCTCTAGTGCAATTGATCACTCTTCATATCATCAAGAAGAGTTAGTATAGCTAGAAGGGCCTACCCAGAATCGTTGCACTAACCAAGAAGAGACCAGCGTGGTCCCATGAAAATTTGCATGATGCAACATTCATGAACCATATCATGAGGGGAAGATGGCTCCGAATATTATATAGACTAAGAGGGATTCATATTCAGAGGGAGAATGTAGACTCAAAGACTTTTAGATTCAGATGGAAGAGAGAGACGTCATCCAGAACTAAGAGATAGATGCCATGGGTTGAGAAGGATAGATCGAAGCTTCAGAGACTTCGAGGAGAGATGAGATCTTATGGAAAGATTCCCTTGGTTAAATAGACTTTGCTACAATGATCGAGGAGGAAGCCAATCAGAAGTACTGTGATAGATATCTTTTCCTAAGTTCCGAGACCAGAAGGGAAGTCAGTGGTGACTTCCAAGTTGATATACAAGATCGAGCATGTTGCAGATATATTTCCTAGAGATGTAAAAATGATCCAGGTGGATATCGGTGGCCACCCACCTTTTCCAACTGGCTCAAAACAGTTTTCTGGCAATTTTAACAATTTACTATTTTTAGCAGTTTTTAACTTCTGGTGCCATTTTGAGGGCCTAAATGAAGGTTTTTCGGGATTGAAATTCTCAATGATAACTAAAGGAATTATTGAGACAAAAAAATTAATCCCCTCGATGATACCTTTCCAACAAGCTATCATATGCCTAAAACAAAGATTGTATGCAAAAGTTACGACCCCACGAAGTTGATGTACTAACTTACCCAAACGAGGCCCACATGACTTTTGCCGCCTCATCTCCTAGGGTTAGGATTTTGGATGTCTATGGTTTTTGGCATTCCTTTTTATTGTGAAAAGGCCTTTAGAGCCTCATTGTAATCGTCTGTTTGCGAATGCGAGTATCCGTCACATTTCTTCTCATAGATAAGCTGCCACCATTCTAGCGAGTCTTTCACTTTGTATTTTTAAAGTCTCTGTACATTTATTTCATTAATAGAAATCATGTATTACTGTATATCTGTGTTTATGGTTGCATCTCTGATAAATTTCTGTTATATTCTTGGATACCTGTGATATCTCTATGCATTTCTTTATTATATCTCCACTCTCATTTCATGCCGAAAATAAATCTGGATCAGTGGTATTAGAGCATGTTGTTCTTGATCGTTTTTCAGTGCATGTCCCCGATGAGGTATGAGTATAGCAAGTCGGGTCTCAATATTGTCTCTCTTGAGGACAATTTCTCTCGCACACCCAAGAAACCCTCAATGGCGGAAGAAAATAAAAATGACGGAGCAGATGATCCTATCAATCTGCTGCTTGAGAAAGCTCTCACGCGATAGAGGGATGAAATGATGGAGACTTTTTCCCACATCCTTCAACACCTGCCAATAGAAACATACACATCTTCATCAAGCGACCACTTTGGAGGCAACCTCGCCTTTCAAGGTACAATTTAATTTTGATATTCCTGTATTTGAAGGACAGATAGATGCAGAAGCCCTAGACAAATGGTTAAATCTGCTAGAAGGTTATTTCTCTGTTCACAATTTTTTCGACAGAGAAAAGATCACCTTCGTACTCCTTAAATCTCTCCCCCATGCTAAAAATTGGTGGGAAACTTAATGGGAGCAAAGTTCCATAGAGGAGTCTGGAATATATGGGGCCGAGCCCACTTGGGGATTTTTTGTGCATGCGGTAAAAGAATAATATTACCCTGTTGGAAAATATGAGGACCAATACATGAGATGGACCACACTGTGGCAAGAGAGGGGCCAAACACTTACAGAGTTCACCAATACCTTCCATACCTTGTGCACCAAGCTGGGTATCAAAGACTCTGAACGAAATTTTGTTCTGAAATACCATGGGGCTCTACACAGATACATCCAAACTAAAATGGATTTTCTGGACATCTCATCACTCGATGCTTCTTATCGATATGCTATTAAAATCGAGCTGAAATTTAAGCACCAGAAAAAAATGGGAGTTTGGGTCTGCAAATCCACAACAACCAAATTATGATAAAGACGGCCCTAACAAACAACTTTGTGAAAACCCGTCTAAGCCACAGGAAAAGAAGGGTCACGGGAAGACGAAGAAGGACACCGGAAAATGGTGCGATTTACACAAAAGCCCCTGACACAACATCAATGAATGTCGCTCAATACAGTCATTGGTGGCCGAGATCAAAGACAAGGAGCCAAACCTTGATTCAGACTCTGATTATGAAAATATTGGTAAAAGACAGATCATCGATGCAGACCCCACTGCTATTGTCACGACTACAACAATTCAACTAGAAGAACCACCAGATCCTGAAGAGGGGGAATGCCTTTTTCATTCATATATGTGGGTGAAGGGGACCCCGCTGTATTTTATTGTTGATAGAGGAATCCAGAAGAACCTCATCTCATCAAAGGTTGTCAAACAATTAGGATTATCGACAACACCACACCTGCAACCATACAACATCGGGTGGCTTCGCCAAGGACGAGATCTCCGTGTCAACCAACAATGCCGATTGTCATACAACATCCAACCCTTCAAGGATGAGGTATTATGTGATGTTGCCCCACTGGATGTTTGTGATGTTCTCTTGGTCCAACCATATATGTGGAAGCGCCATGCTATTTATGAGTCTCGACCCCGTAGTGTGATTGTTACTTTAGGGGGGCATATCTACAAAATACCAGAGGTAGTTTCGACTGTTGTTCCACCTAAAAAGTGCCGCAAGGTAGTATATCATACTACAAAATTCATCTTCTTCACAATCTATTCAAAAGGTGAACAAAATGATACTACAACCACTACAGCCTTTGCCCAAGCACCTTCCATCCAACATAAGTAGGTCAACAAGATTGTCGCAAAGTGTAAATATTCCTTCTGCACAAAATAATCTCATGTATCCAAAATGGTTAAAAAGGTCCAACCCTTCCAGCCACATGCTTGTGATAGCCTTCCACAAACCGAGCAACGCGATGTCTCCAACAAGGCAAGCAACTCACCAAGATTCAGATTCAACAAATGCTTTTTCCTCTCCCCTTGGAACTCAAAGCAATGGAGAAAATTTCTTCCTAAGGAGGGAGGATTGATCCAGGTGGATATCGGTGGCCACCCACCTTTTCCAACTGGCTTAAAACAATTTTCTGACAATTTTGGCAATTTACTATTTGTAGCAGTTTTTAACTTCCTGGGCCATTTTGAGGGCCTAAATGAAGGTTTTTCGGGATAGAGATTCTCAGTGATATCCAAAAACATTATTGAGCCCCCAAAGTGAATCTCCTGGATGATACCTTTCCAACGGGCTATCATACGCCTAAAACGAAGATCGTATGCAAACGTTACGACCTCAAGAAGTTGATGTACTAACTTACCCAAATGGGGCCCACATGAATTTTGGCGCTTCATCTCCTAGGGTTAGGTTTTTGGATGTCTAGGGTTTTTTGAATTCCTATTTATTGTAAAAATTCCTTCAGAGCCTCATTGTAATCATCTTCTTGCGAATCCGAGTAGCCGTCACATCTCTTCTAAGAGATAAGATGCCACCATTCTAGCAATCGTTCGCTCTGTATTTTTACAGTCTCTGTACATTTATTTCATTAATAGAAATCATGTATTACTGTATATCTATGTTTATGGTTGCATATCTGATACATTTCTGTTATATTTTTTGATATCTGCGATATCTCTGTGCATTTCTTTATTATATCTCCGCTCTCATTTCGTGCCGAAAATAAATCCAGATCAGTGGTATCAGAGCAGGCTATTCTTGATCATTTTTTCAGTGCATGTCCCCGATGAGGTCCGAGTATAGCAAGTTGGGTCTCGATCTTGTCTCTCTTGAGGAATATCACTCTCGCACACCCAAGAAACCCTCAATGGCAGAAGAAAGGAAAAACGATGGAGCAAACAATCCTATCAATCTGTTGCTTGAGCAAGCTCTCACGTGATAGAGGGACGAAATGATGGAGAATTTTGGACACATCCTTCAACGCCTACCGATAGCAATAGGCACATATTCATCAAGCGACCACTTTGGAGGCAAATCGCCTTTCAAGGTACAAGTTAATTTTGATATTCCTGTATTTGAAGGACAGATAGATGCAGAAGCCCTAGACAAATGGTTAAATCTGCTAGAAGGTTATTTCTCTGTTCACAATTTTTCCGATAGAGAAAAGATCAC
>WSFP011468714.1:0-18034 GCA_009831015.1 Picea engelmannii | reverse complement strand
GTGATAAAATATTACATATTAAATCATGAAAACAATGCTAAATTATATTTGGTTAATTTTTAAAATCAAATTTGATATTAAATCATGAAAATGATTTTAATTTTTTACATTAAATGTAAAAAGAGATAACAAAAACCTTCAACTAAAGTGTCTTAGATAGTTGTAGTGTTAAATCATGAAAACACATCTAAATCAAGTTTGATTAAAAATTTTAAATCAATTTGTTTCGTTAAAATCTTCTATTAAATTATGAAAATAATTCTAAGTTGTATTAAATAAAAAGAGATGACAAATACCTTCAAGTAAAATGATTGTGATAATAATAGTTGTTAACATTAATTTTACAAATATTGATAACATATTGCATATTAAATCATGGAAATAATTCATTAAAAAACTTGAACATCCAAAACAAATTTTATTTTTAAAGATGATAGTTTTAAATGGTTGTTAAATTTTCAGGCCCAACATCATAAAATGGTGTTTTATTTTTTTATATTGTATTAACTTTTTCAAAATATTGCAACTTGGTGATAACTAATTTAATGCCTAAATATACTACATGCCACTGCTTATCTATACCATGATTTGGATTGATTTTTTTCCCTAAATAAGTACAATTACATAATTACAAAAACTAACTAAAACCAAGATAATTAAGAATACATACACAATTAACCAATTATATTAAAAAATAATAAAATAGCACATCCACATCATAAATGTTGAAATAAAACATGTGCATATCAATTTTTGTTTGTCATCAATTTGATTATCTTCCTCACTTGGTGTGATAACATTGTTTTTCTCAAAAATAGTTTTTGATGTCGGATTGTGTCCTTGTAAAAATCACCAATCTCTATCCAATACATCCAAGTAAAAAAAACTTGGTTGTAGATTTTGGGAAAACATAAGGCTCATTCTCTTCATCTGACATCGATTTAGAGTTAATACATATTATCCCACTATCATGATCTTCCTTTACATTACTCCAGTTGAAGGTATCCCATCACTTGAACAAAAAAAGAACACATTCGAAAGATGAGAAGTTCATTTGTGTGATCTCTTGTATCTTTTTGACATAACCTAAATTCCCCTCTAGTATGTTCTTATCATAGTGTCTAGCATGAATATATTAATTGGAATCGACCTCCACTCCATATTCAAAGTGTGGCACATCCATCATTGACATCCTTATTGCAAAAATGATGTCCATATGCACACATAGATGGAAATAAATGCAGATGTAAAAATTTGAGAAAATATTAGTGTCATATTTCTAGTAACCCAAGCATTAATAAAAACATAATACATGTTATAATTGAAATGCACATTATAAAATGAACAATTGAAATATAGAGATTATTACATAGTTGTTGCACACTATCCCTATGTTTAGTGCACGACCTTCACCATGTGGGTAGTGATCGAACATGCCATATTTTTCTATGTTATTTTAACCACCCAATTGATGTTATATATAATTGGCATATTGTATTTAAATGATCAGAATAATGAATGATTCTAGTGTTTATCCCTCTAAATTATTTATTGTCATTGTCCCATTTCTTTCTCTTCTCTTCATACAATGCAACCCATGGTTTCATTATCTCCATGTTGTAAAGAATAAATTTATTGATGACATCAATTTATGAATTTTTCAGTGTATTCAAGAAATCAAAATAATCACTATGATATCAAATATATACTATCAAGTCTAATGTAAACAATTACTTTGTAGAAGTTTGAAAAAAGATAAAAGTGACTTATTCTTTATCATGCACCATTTTATACTAGTTTGGAGTAGCTTCCCTTCCCATTTTTCCTCTTCCCAATGATCATCCCAAATAACTCCACCTAGTAGCTTCCCTTCCCATTTTTCCTCTTCCAAATTGATGTAATCATTACCATAATAGAATGATTCATATACTATATATCCCTTCATGATAGACCCCTCCAGTTTTTCTCCTTGTCGAAAAAATCCTTTCAATTTTTCATGTACCTCTCTAAGAAGAGCATGGAAAATGACATGAGACCACCTCGGTAGATTCAATCTCATCAACTAAGTGAATTAGAAAATGGACCTGATGTTGATGTCAAGGGACTAGACAGTCCCCAACACCAACATTTTAACCTCTCGTGGGGCTAGGCGGGAAGAGACAGGAATGTCACCCTAAGCTTAAAGCACCAAACAAGAAGACACATTGAACTCCAGGCTAAATCTCCTCTAACCTACAATCCAAGCGTGAGTCCTTTCGCCTTGTATTTTACTTTTTAACAATATTTGATTTTTATGCGATTTATAATTTTATTGCTTTTATGTGGGAGTTTATACATTTGAAATAACACAATTAAATCTACAAAAGAAAACACAAACAATAAAATTAAAAATGAAATTCTTTTGTTTTGTATTTATTTCAGCAAAAAGTAACTAAAGGAAAACTTAATGAAAAGTTAAAGGGAAGTTAGTGCTAAAGGGGTTAATTACAAGATGAATTTGTTAAACAATAAACTAATTCATTAACTACCAAAATTATTTATAAACAATGTAATGCTTAGACATTTTATTTTCCTTTAAGTTAAAACAAGATAAGTCACAAAAAAACTAAACAAATGGATAAAGAAAGATACAAAACTTATACCAAAAATAAAATAACATGAGAGGAGCTTATGTACATCATGTTATAGAGTCATAGTTCATTATCTATTTTGAATGTATTTTATTTTTTTATTTTGAAGTTAAAGTGTTGGATTAATAGAGATGGAGAAAGCCAAGATTTTACAGAAAACAAATAAGAAACAAATGTAAAGAGTAAGGATTTTGATCTTGAATTAAATTTTCTCCTCATACAATTCATGGAGTTCCGGAATTTACAAATCTCAGCGTAGATTTGGGCCAGGTATTTAGTCTTTATCCATCCTAGAACAATGTTACAATAGAAAGACCAAGAGAGAAAGAAAGAAAATAGTTGAACCAAAGTGGAATGGAACGATGGTGGTGATAACACACAGCGAGGACCTGCATATCAAAAACTGATTAGCGCTGAAATAAAATCAGGATTAACTACAAAAAATTGACAAGAAAAAATTTCACCTTATATAGAACCAACAAAGCTCATCCTTGCTTCATCCATTCACTGCTTCGCAAGACCCCCTGCTCTCGACAATCCCATCAATCCTTACTAAAAGAGAGGATGGATGATAAATTTAAAATAAAAACCTCACTGCTCCAAGTATACCTCTGTCAGGGTTTTCTCCTCTAAAATTTCCTCCTCTTGTTGGTTGTGTGCTACTTCTTTTATATATTTTTATGGGTGGTTGTAGTAGTTACTTTCATTTTAGGTTTAACGAACACGAGATTTTACGGATATAACTACCTTTGTTTTCGAAAAACCTAAATGCTCTCAATGGACATTGAATTTGTTCTAATTTCAATGGTGCAATTAACTATACCTTTTTGGTATCTTCCATGTGATCGATCCAATCGTGGATCATGAACTGAATCCAGGAGGCAACGAGCAAGTTGATTTTTTTTATTGTATCTATTATTTCTCTCTGATTAATCATTTTGGTAGAAACAACCATAGGATATGGCCTAAGCAACTGATCCTTTTGAAGAGAAGGCATCATATTTCATCCAAAAAATGTTTCTTCTCTTCCTGCCTCCATATTGAAGGGATCATTGTATGTTCTGTCTGCTATTCTGTATGGATAATCGATTGGATTATATCTTACACCCGCTGGTGTATCTCCCATGTTGATAATATTATAATGATGGTGCAACATCCGCCGTATCTCCAAGTAAGAAAGTCCCAGGAACACAGGTAATTTATTCCATGCATAGGATCGATCCACCAAATGTACTATCAAAAAGAGGAGCTTGTCCATGAAAGTCAATCTTGAATATTTAGAGAAGAGACTCCTCCCAATGACAAGATGCTGTAAGAATCCATCCTTCAATGAATCAAGCAAACCCATGAATATTTCAGACAAAAATACTGACTGCAAAAGAGGTGTGAACTTGTATGCACTTTCTGGTAATTCCATTGGATTTGGAACATCAACCCTAATATTTATACGGGTCTTCTTATTTATATAAATATCATAGTATCTTATTATTTCACCTGGAGATGCAATCCTATCATTGTCTAGGATCTGAAAATGAGTATCAATTTTCCCACTTGATACCATTGCAAGTCTAACAATTCTATATTGAGTATGATTCATATACTTCTTAATGGATGCTGAATAATTTTTCATCACAATCCAATGCCCAAATCCACAATCAAGAGAAGACTTGTTCATCACAATGGCATCCTTGATATCATATCCACTATAACTCATCATAACCACTGTTGCATTCTGACCGGCTCCAAGTTTATCATATTGAACTAGTTCAATTGTATTTGTTGTCAGAAGAGGCCGTTGAGGATACACCAACATATAAATTAGAGTGTCCATTCTGCATAACTGATTGTAAGATATGTTTCCCATTGCTTGCTTCCCCATGGAACACTGGTAAGTATTCCTAGGTGTCTGGTTGTGGTGTGGGAAAGGAATAAGTCCAACGCAAACCCCTATAATAGTGAAAGGCTCAATCTCTATATGAGTAGTGAAAGGTGTTGCTTCCCCTTCATAGAGTGCAACCAGTGCATTGTTTTCCTCATTAACATTGAGATATTCCACCAAACCCTTTCTCAGAAAATCGTCAAATGTTCAAAATCCATCTTTCAAATCTTTCATGTGATGTCCCTTTATTCTAGAAACACCTTTATCAACAATCATAAATGGTCGAAAAACACGACCGCCATCTGAAGCAACACACACACACAATGTTGTTTTACATTCATGAATACGCTCACAAATTCTCTAATTTTACCCGCATGTCGTAGCTTCCTTAGAGAATTTGAAAATCACTGTGGCCATTGATGTACATTAATAAAGCAAGCTCTTAAGGTAAATGGAGTTCTTCACAAGAAAGAAAGCTCTTAGGTAAATGGAGTTCTTCACAAGAAAGCAAGCTCAAATATACAACTCCTAAAGAGTTGCATAGTGAAATAAGAGGACCCTCTTCTTCATCAATTGTGACATGAGTCATCAATGCAAGGTTTTTAACAAGTCTACATGCTTCTCCTTCAGGGGTATCACATGGGAAAATCATGGCCCACTGGCTTGGCTGTAGGGCCCTTGAAGTAATGATTAGAATATTTAAAGAAAGACACATGAAGGATGCGTTGGGAAAGTGAGATACATTATGGAAAAAGTGAGTCATGCATAGATAAAGGAGTTATATGTTGGTTTGTTACATGATATACACTCTTAATAACTTACTCACTTTCCTTTGATTAAAAATGAAATCACTTTGATAAGGTGAGACATAGGAAAACAAAGGGTGATGATAAGGTATTGTATATGGGAACAAAGGAAGATGCGAGACCCTAAACATAAGGCGACACTGTGTAAAATATGATTGCATTAAGCATGTGAGGAGTGGGAAATGGGACATTTTTAGTGATAGGTTCACAAGCCAAGTGTCACTAACATTGCACTAACTTAATGAGAATAAGAGAAACTTTGCGCAAGTAGTGTGATTCGAGAGGCAGCCTGGCAATTCTTTTCCGGCTAAGTACCGTTGACAGAAATATTCATCAACACCTGCAAGTCAATGAATCTCATGAGCAATTCCTTCTCAAACATACAAGAAATGTCATCAATCTCTTGATGCCAATATGGAATGATTTCCAGGTGAATCTCCTTTGGTGTAATCCAATGTACAAATGTAGATAATTTAGATATGGCATGTCACAAGTCCTCAGGGAAGTCATGGTTCACACAACCACACATGAGAAAACAATTCAAAATAAACATGTACACGAATAATTGGCATAAGTTACGAGTGCATAACATATAACCTACACCACACAAAAAGAAGCATGTAATTAACGTACATACCCTTAGAACATTGATATGATCACATGATTTCAACCCCAACAGATTTCCTTCTACGATGAAAAAACATTGTAGATTTGACCTATATAAATAAGGCACATTCATACATAAAATAACATCCTTCACAAAATAATGATCATCTTTCTTCAACATCCATGGGACATCACCTTCTTTAAAAGACTATGAGGGATTGGCCTCTTGACTACTTTCTTGTCTTGGCCAATGATTCTTTTTAGTATTTGAAGAAATAAGATCATACCTAACACCCAATGTGTCACTTTGTTTTAATTATATATGCCTCCATAAAGAAGATGAAGCATTCTTGAATATATGCATGAGATTCGGTAAGTTGGAAATCTTAGGATGCTCCGAATATGAAAGCTCATAAATACATATTTCCTTTTCATACTGTTATCACATAAAATTTTCCATAGTCACAAGTAACAACTATGAAAGTAGGCAAGCGGGAAAGTGCAGTTTGCAGCGGTCAAGATCCCTTGTGTAGTTCGATGTAGTACTATCTCCAAGCGCAGTTGGGAGGTTTCCAAAGTTGGCAGGTGGATAAAACTTTGGTGGATACACTAAAATAGTCGGCGCACCCAAATCTCAGATCTCATTCAGATCAATGACCTCAAATCATTTAGGGGCCGCAACATGCTCGGGCATTAAAAGGCCTCGAGCGGGACGAGATCCTAACCACAATTTTGTGGGGTGGCTACATGGCGATAAGTAGTGAATTTTGGGCCCAAAAGCGGTGTGGGCCTAAACCACTTCCCACGGCTCTGAAATCACGTGGCTGTATGATGTTGTATCCAACAACGACATGTGGCCTCCCCCTAATCGTCAAGTTGATTATCCTATTCCGAGGTGGATTCAGTTAATGAAAAAGGACCGGTAGCTGAAACCTCAACTCAGTCCATAAATAGGAAACTTGGAATCTATGGTCGAGGAGACAAAAATATCAGCCCAAGGTACCAATTGGATGGTTTCTTCTTGTAGGCCCATTCTGATCTGAGCTTGCGTCTGACAGGAGGAAACATGCACAGTATGATAGAAGGAGGTGCAGACAAAAGGCTTTGAATGGAATGGCCAAATCACACTCCTGGCAGTTGTGAACTGATCCGATTATAAATAGATCAGTTCAAGATTTTGTTAAGTTCATTGAATGGTTGAGCATAGCTCCCTATTTTGTAATATTTTGATAACAGAGTTGTTCTCTGGTTTTGTATGAGTTCTGGAACTTTGGCATTAATAGAAGTCAACTTCTTTCATCATCTTGTTTAATCTATGCTGAAACACTCGTGCATGGAGGATCTAGACGAGGGTTGTAGTTGTATTGTAATGTAGGTTTGATTATAATGCTCCCGTGAACTGTTTCAACATTTTCTTTGTTGCCTTGTTTCCTCTTACGCTGAAATGCTCGTGCATGGAGGATTCGAGTGATTTGTTGTAGTCTCATGGTAATGGAGGTTTGATTATTATGCTTCTGTGATATATTTTGGTGTCTAAAACTTGAGTTCAAGAGTGGTCTTTTGCCTGAGTTTTCTTCACTAAGCTTCTTGAAAGCCGGATGCTCATGTCAGACTTGTCCACCTTTCTCACTAAGTCTTCCTTCTGTTCACCTTTAACCTTAAAACACTAATTGAAGTTAATGAGGAACTCATTCCCCTATGCATTGCTTGCCTAGTTTCTGTGTTAAAACATTCTTGTACTGAGTTTTGTCCATTTGACCTCCACTCATAAATCTACCTCCACAAAAATATTGATGGGTATTGGGCTTATCCTCTTGCAATTTGAGGGTGACTCTCAATGCTAAATTTCTTGGCGCCATTTCCAGGGAATGAACTGAAGACATTTCCCTGGGATTGAATAACAAAGAAATTCTGATTCTGAAGGTGCATCAGAAATCAGTACCTTCAAGATTGCAACTTTCACCTGGTGACTCCACTATTTCAGTTGTGGCTCCTAAAGGCAGATAGACGAGGTCTAGTCCACAACTACCTCTGGAAACACCCGAAGCTGACCTAGAAAATATTATCAAGAAAGGAAATACCTCTCAAGAAGGGATTTCAAGTGCAGTACCAAGAGATTCTGGCAATTTACATAATCCTTCCTTTAAAACTCTAGTAGATGTATCTAATTCTCCTTTTATACCATCTTCTTGAGTTTCTAGAAGTTTAGATTTCAAAATATTTCCTGTTGATCTCCCCCCTTCTAGTATTCATTTGGAAGGAGAAAGTTTTGAAACTCCTATTTCCCCCGATGTTGTAAAGTGGTTTAGACCCAGGATCTTAGAATATTTCCCCACTTTGGGTTTTCCTACTCCTCCTCCTATCAAAGTTCTTGCATCTATAGAGGGGGAATCTTGTTTTTCCTTGAATCCCATATCATTATCCTCCAACACTCAGTCGTTTCCCCTGTTCCCTAGAAACACATCTACATTCCTACATGTCCAAACTCCATCTCCCCCTTGTTCTCCTATAGTTCACATCCCAATGGCAGGTGCTAATCTTCCTAGAAACAAGATGGATTCCATAGTGGATTCTATATATGCCCCCCTTGTTTTACCATAGACTATGAATGCCCTCCTAGTTGGAGATTACCTCAAGTACATGCCCAAGTTCACATGGGAGGAAGAAATAATTGCAGAAGAACACCTTTAATCTTTTTACAATTATGCAGATAATCTTAACATTGAAAATGAAGATGCATGGATGAGATTTTTTGTACAGAGCCTTGATGGTGAGGCTAGGAAATGGTTTAGGGGATTAACTCCCAGATCTATTAATGGGATTAAGGCTCTGTATGATTCATTCTTGAGACATTGGGGGGATAAAAAGGATTTCCTTTATTATATTACAGAGGTTGGGTCGCTTAAGAGGAAAGAGGGGGAATCTGTTTCAAACTTCTCAAAAATATTTAACAAGATGTATAATAAGATTCCCAGTGAAATAAAGCCTACAAAAAACACTACCAAGATTACTTATGTTAGTGCTTTTGACCCTAAGTTTTGCCTCTTGTTGAGAGAAATAAGAACTACCTCTTTAGCTCATATGCAAGATGAAGCCCTTGAAGTAGAGTATAATATATTGGCAGATGAAAAGCTTAGGAGTAAATATGATAGAGACAAAAGAATATGTAGGTATGAAGCTTCAACCTTTGATTCCTCTGCTACCTACCCTCAAGTAGATGACTTAGAAAACTGGTAAAATCACTTTCTGTAGAAATGGAGAAATTGAAATTTGAAGGAAAGAAAAGCTATAGGAACCCCTAGAATGCCGACAATAGGGGTAACTTCAGAAGACCCAATAATTCTCTTCAGATCATCCAAAGAGATCAAAGAAATAGGGATAGGGATGATCAAATAATCCAAGCCCCTCTTCAAAATAACCTTGTTACTGATGAAGAAGGAGAGGAGGAAGATGTTGATCCTGAAATGCATTGTCTTGGTGACACCTCCTCATCTCCTCATTTAACCCAATTTGCATATGAAGAGTCTCTCATGAGTATCCAACTAAATGAACTAAGCAAGGGGAAAAGGACCAATGGAAATTCAAATATATACAACCTAAGGTCGAAGAAGAAAGAGGGAAGGCCTGGGAATTTTTGATCAACCTACTAGAAGAGAGAATCCTGCTAAGGAGGTGGCAGCTAGAAACAAAGAAAAAGAGGCAAGATATCCCCAAGCAATGGCTAAGATCCCTACCCCAGAAGTTAATGAGATTTTTAAGCCTCCCTCCTCTTTTAGCTTTAAGAATGAGATTCAAAAGATTAAAATCCCTGTACCTTTCTTGGAGCTAGTCAAGAATGAGGATTTCAAGAAGTACCTTTCGAAATTGCTGCAGCCTCAACCTTCATCTTATCCCACAGATTTAGTCAACCTCCAAGATGAAAAACCAACTTTCATACTAGGACCTTTGGTAGAGGATAGGGATGATTCCTCCCCTCATTTATATACATAATTAAATATTCATGATAAAGTGTTTCACAACCGTTTGATGGATTCAGGGGCATCTCATAATCTCATGCCTAAGACTGTCATGGATGAGCCTGGGTTGGAGGTTACAAAAACATACCATGACCTATACTCATTTGATTCCAGGAAGGTGAAGTGTCTTGGGGTTATCAAAGACCTGGTTGTTTGTTTGTTCCAGTTTCCAATGAAAAGTGTGGTCATGGATATGATGTTGGCTGATGCCCCCCCTAAGTTTGGAATGCTCTTGTATAGATATTGGATCAAACTACTAGGGGGAAATTTTCATATGGATATTTCATATGCCACCATTCTTGTGTTTGGGGGGGAACATAGAAGGCTTTATAAGGAAACATAACTTGCTTACATTATCATTGATGAAGCAGATCCTACCAACCACCCCTTTTTTGCAGTTGATATTGATTTAGGAACCAGTATGCTACAACCAACTGATGCTCCTCAAACACTTATTGAAATCAGAAAGCAACCTATTGCCTCCTGTGAAAATCCTCTTCTCAATACCTCTGTTTGGAAGATGTTTTTCAATGGAGCCTCTTCTAGGGAGAGTGTTGGTGCTACGGTAGTCTTCATTTCCCCTACCCATGAGACCATATCTTTGTCTTACAAGCTCGAATTTGAAGCAACAAACAATGTGGTAGAATATGAGGCTCTTGTTTTGGGTTTGAGAGCTGCCAAAGACATGAATATTTAGGAGCTAGCAATATTTGGAGATGCTGAGTTGATTGTTCATCAAGTCATAAATCTGTATCAGGCTAAGAACCCTAGGTTGAGGGCCTATAGAAATGAAGTCTGAGATATTTTTGATAGTTTCTTCTTGGATTTTAATATCTCATTTGTTCCAAGAGAGGAGAAAACTATGGTAGATTCCTTGGCTATTTCAACAAGTAAGTTTAGGGTTCCTTTGCCCCCCAAAATCAAGTATGAGGTGGAAGTAAAATACAGACCCTCTATTCCTAACGATGTCAAACATTGGAGGGTTTTTGAGGATGATCTTGAGATAAAAACGTTTCTTGAGACTGTGGATGAATTCTCTGCTTTACAGATTGATCAAGATCATGAAACTGAAGAAATCCCCCATGCTGATTTTTTTTTGAATAAAATTGTTGACCATCATATTGTTCAGTTACCCAGTAACCATATTCCAAAAGGACTTATCCCCTTGGAAAGATTGTTTGATAGAAATTATGTTTCTGTAAAGATTAAAAGTTCAAATGGAGATGCTGATGTGACTGAATGCAATTTAGGAACAAAAGAGGATCCAAAGTATGTTAAATTGTCTAACAGTTTTTCAAAGGAACAAAGGGCTAAGTATGTCAAGATTTTGAAAGAGTTTTCTAATGTGTTTGCTTGGAAATATGAATATTTGAGAACATATGAAACAAACATTATTGAGCATAAGATCCATTTGAAGGAAGAGACCAAGCCATTTAGGTAGAAACTCAAACAAATAAATCCCATGTTGCTGCCTATTATGGAAAAAGAAGTGAAAAAAATGTTGGATGCCCGAATCATCATTCCTTTGAGATATTTAGAATGGGTGGCTAACTTGATGCCCGTGAGGAAGAAAAATGGGGAAATTAGGTTATCTATTGATTTTAGGAATTTGAACAGGAGCTCCAAAAAAGATAACTACCCCTTGCCAAAGATGGAGCACATTTTGCAGAGAGTGACTAGTTCATCTAGGATGTCTATGATTGATGGATTCTTTGGCTACAATCAGATCTCTATCCTACCTAAAGATAGAGAGAAAAAAACCTTCACTACTCCTTGGGGCACATTCATGTATGCTAAAATTCCATTTGGATTGATGAATGCAGGAGCAACCTTCCAGCGAGCCATGGACATCACCTTCATTGGGGAAAAAGACGAATTTGTAGTCATCTGTCTGGATGACATTATAGTGTTCTCAAAGTATGACAAGAGAATTGTCATTATTTGAAGAAGGTCTTCCTGAAATGAAAAATATTTGGTCTCTCCCTCAATCCTAAGAAATATTTGTTTTCTATGAAGGAGGGAAAATTATTGGGGCATATTGTGTCAACATAAGGGGTAAGAATTGAGCCAAGCAGAGTAGAGGCCATCCATTCCTTATCTTTTCCCAGATCCAAGAAAGAGGTTTAGTCTTTCTTGGGTAAAATCAATTTTCTAAGAAGGTTCATCTCTAATTTCGCTAAGTTGGATAAGAACATTATAGCCATGCTTAGAAAAGAAAGTGAGGTGAAATGTACTGCTGAGTCCATAAATTCTTTTGGCCAAATCAAAAGGGCTTTGAATGAAGCACATGTGCTCTTCAACCCTGACTATTCTAAGGAATTTATAATATTTTCTTTTGCCTCATCTAATACATTGGCTGCTGTTTTGCTACAGAAAAATACAGAGGGGTTAGAGTAGCCTATTTTGTTTTTCAGCAGAGCATTTAGGGATGCAAAAATGAGATATGATATCATGGAGAAGCAAGCATATGCTTTGGTCAAATCCCTCAAGGATTTCAGAATATATGTTCTACATTCAAATATTGTTGCATATGTTTCCTCAGCCTAAGTAAAAGAGATATTGATCAAGCCTGACATAGATGGGAAGAGAAGCAAATGGATTTCTATAATTATGGAGTTTGACCTTGAAATAAAGCCCACTAAATTGGTAAAAGGCCAAGGTTTGGCCAGGTTATTGGCCGAATCAAAATGCGAGGATTTGGGGGTTAATTTCATGAACATAAACTTAGAAAATCAACAAGCTGATATTGCTAATAAAATATCTCATGTTAGCCTCAACTTGGCATAATGCACTTGGTATAAAGACATCATATATTTTATACAGAAGTTGCGACCTCCTGATGGCTTGGACAAGAACAAGGTGAGAGCTTTGAAGCTCAAAGAAATCAAATATTGTCTCATTGATCAGGTTTGTATCAGAAGGATCCTATAGGAGTTATGTTGAGATGTCTAGATCCACAGAAGGCTCAAGGGGACATAACTAATTTTAATGACAACTTATGTGGGGGAAATCATTTCTGGAGGACCACAACTTATAAGATCCCCAGAGCTGGGTATTTCTGGCCTAGCCTTTTTACTGATGTTTGTGAAAAGATTAGAGCTTGTGTCAAATGCCAAATTTTTTATGGAAAACAACAACTAAAATATTTTCCATTGAAACCTTTAGTGGTTTCTGGAGCTTTTCAATAGTGGGGTCTTGACTTCATTGGAGAAATCCACCCAGCCTCAAGTGGTCAACAATGGTGGATTTTGACTTCCACTGATTATTTCAACAAATGGATAGAAGCCATACCTACAAGGAGTGCCTCCCATAGGGTAATTATTAGCTTCCTTGAAGATATCATGTCCTGATTTGGTTGTCCAATCATGATTGTTACTGACAATGCTACCTCCTTCAAAGATGAACCATTAATTAAGTTCTGTGAGCATTATGGGATTATATTAATCTATTCTACTCCCTACTACCCCCAAGGAAATGGTTTAGCAGAGTCCTCTAACAAGAACCTCATAAATATCATTAAGAAATTGTTAGAAGACAATAAAAAAGCATGGGACTCAAAGATGGAATTTGCATTATGGGCTGACAGAGTTACAACAAAGAGGTCACTGGGTGTTTCCCCTTTTCAGCTTGTATATGGGGTTGAGGCTATTTTTTCTACTTACCTTGCCTTGCCTATGGAAAAATTCCTCCAGGACTACCAAGGAGAACCCGATGATATGGTCAGGAGGATACAACATCTGGTAGAAGTACAACAGGCTAGGGAGAAACTACTTGATAAAGCCCATGATCACTAGCAGAAAATAAAACAAGCCTTCGACAAGAGGGCAAGTAAGGAAGGTTTTCAGCTGTGGGATCTGGTGCTCAAATGGGATGCCCCCAAGTAAGACAAAGGAAAACATGGAAAATTCAAAGCCTTATGGATTGGTCCTTTCAAGATTTCTGAAGTATTTTCAAATAACACCTATAAGTTTCATAGCTTAGAGGATTCCAAATTTTTTGGTGGCCCTATCAATGGGCACCATTGTAATTACCACTTCCTTTTTATTTTTTGTTTGAATAAGATACTCCATGACCCAAAATCTAAGGCACTGGAACTGTACGTTCTTGGCAGCTCACAGGGAGCATGCCATCCCCTGTGGAGCCAAATGTTATCACAAAAATTGTCCATAGTCACGAGTAGTAGCTATGAAAACAGGTGATCGGGCAAGTGCAGTTTGTAGTGGTCGATATCCTCTGTGTAGTTCAATGTTGGGCTATATCCAAGCGTAGTTGGGAGGTTTCCAAAGTTGGAAAGCAGATAAAACTTTGGCAGGTACGCTAAAATAGCCGGTGTGCCCATATCTCAGATCCCATTTAGATCAATGACCTCAAATCATTTCAGGGCCACTATATGCTCGGGCGTTAAAAGGCCTTGAGTGGGCTGAAATCCTAACCATGTTTTTGTGAGGTGGCTACGTGGCGAGAAGCGGTGCATTTCGGGCCCAAAAGTGGTGTGGGCCTAAACTACTTCCCACGCCCCCAAAATCACGTGCGTGTATGATGTCGTATCCAACAATGACATGTGGCCTCCCCCTAATTGTCAATTCGCTTCACCAATTTCGAGGTGGATTCAATTAATGAAAAATGACCGATAGCTGAAACCTCAACTCAATCCATAAATAGGAAACTTGGAAGCTATGGCCAAGGAGACAGAACTGTCAGCCCAAGGTACCAACTGGATGGTTTCTTCTTCCAGGCCCATTTTGATCTGAGCTTGCGTCTGAGAGGAGGAAACATGCACAGTCTGATAGAAGGAGGCACAGATGAAAGGATTTGAATGGAATGGCTAGATCACACTCCTAGTAGTTGTGAATTAATTCAATTATAAATAGATCAGTTCAAGATTTTGTTAAGGTTGTCGAATGGTTGAGTAGAGCTCCCTATTTTGTAATATTTTGATAACATAGTTGTTCTCTGGTTTTGCATGAGATGTGAAACTTTCACATTAATAGAATTCAAATTCTTTCGTCATCTTGTTTAATGTATGCTGAAACACTCGTGCATGGAGGATCCATACGAGGGTTGTAATTGTATTGTAATGTAGGTTTGATTATAATGATCTCGTGACCCGTTTCAACATTTTCTTTATTGCCTTGTTTCCTCTTACACTGAAATGCTCGTGCATGGAGGATCCAGATGATTTTTTGTAGTCTCATGTTAATGGAGGTTTGATTATTATGCTACTGTGATATATTTCAGTGTCTAAAACTTGAGTTCAAGAGTGCTCTTGTGCCTGAGTTTGCTTCACCAAGATGCATGAAAGATGAATTCTCATGGAAGACTTGTACACCTTTCTCACTAAGTCTTCCTTCTACTCACCTTTAACCTTAAACCACTGACTGAAGTTAATGAGGAACTCATTCCCCTATGCATTGCTTGTCCAGTTTCTGTGTTAAAACATTCTTGTACCGAGTTTTGTCCATTTGACCTCCACCCATAAATCTACCTCCACAAACATATTGATGGGCACTGGGCTTATCCTCTTGCAATCTGAGGGTGAATCTCAGTGCTAACACATACCAATGGGAATTTTTTCAACATAGGTGTCAAAAAAATCAAGGTCACAGAGCATATGTTCCCCATTTGAATTGAACAATTCCACAATTTCCTTCTCATTTTTAATTTCATATTCCCTAATCCAATTTTTTGTTTTCATTATTTCAAGTCTTTAGGTTGTCTCTAGTTTACCATTGAAAATAGATATTTCCATTCTATAAGGGAGGTATTTTGGGAGGAATAGCCCCAAGCATTTATACACTGAATTTTGTAGGTTATTAAACCACCTAGATTTAAATAAGGTCCACTACATTTACATCCATGATACCTACAATACCTATGATTTTATTGTATACAAAACATATTAGATCCAAATAAAGTTGCACCAAATCAAGTATGCCAAATAACACTAAGGATATAAACGATTCTATCATGTTTACCAGAGAAAAATCCATGTCTTGGATAATTGTGCATGGTGTATGCACATATGCCTTACAACATAAAATACCTCTTTATTGGTATGGGTCTTGAAACATTTACATATACTTGTATCCCTTCATATAATTTCTTCAATTCATTGATCAATGGTTGGAAGTAGACATCCATTGTCTTCACTTGTCTTCTACTGGGAACTATAAGAGCCAACATAAGATGTTCATTCTTGATGGACAATAACGAGGGAATATTTTTATTAATTATTGCCACTAGCCAAATAGAAAAGGGTTTTGGAAGGAATATGGATTAATTCCATCCATGGTTATTCTCAATGAAAGGATTCATACTTCGTACTTGAATTTATCAAGCCATGTATCAGTTATATATGTTTCATGGCTATTGAACGTTATAGGATTTGCATAAATCCCAGCTAAATTTTGTTAGAGGTATGATGCCCTTGCAACATGGATAATTGTTTACAACAAAATATCCTTTGAATCCTTGGGGTTGTAGTCATGTGCTTCAATATCTTATGAGGAGGACCATGTGCATTACCTTTTTTATTTTTAATTTCTAGTACTTTCCATGCCCACATTCTAGACATATCTATTTGTTCATTTATTCACCTATGTAAATGATACAATCATTTGGAAAAGTGTGATATGATATGTGCTTAACACCCATCTTTTCTAGCAGTTGTATTACCTCTTCACAATTGTTGGGGAGGAAATGATCACTTGGAAGTACCTCATCTTTGAATAACCTGAATTAGTGGGAAATATAAATGTATACTATCATTAAGAATGCATAAAATCCCTTTTCATTGCTATTTGTGTGACGAATATTCATTAAATTATAGGGGACTTAATGGTTAGTTACCTTGGTAGTGCCAATAATCATGCCTTTGACATACCATACATTGATTCCAAGTTGTGTAGTAAACTGTTTGTCCCTAGTTGGGTATATATTGACCCATATCTAAAGATAGGGGTGGACAAAGCATATATCAATATTTTGAATAAAGTATCAATGTTGAGAATTGTCCCCTATCTCATATTGTGGAAATACATTTAATAACATTCCCTCCATGGAATGGGTATCCCATAAAAAATCATCCGTTCCAACCTCCAATATCATTGTTTTTGTCCCCAACATGTGAAGAACTAGTGTCACTATAGATGTCATGAATTGGTGACTCATGACAGTGGGAATTGAACAAGTGATTGATTCAACCATGCTTGGTATGCCTCCTCTCCAATTTATGCTCATTTAGCATCATTCTCTCAGTTGACATTGTAGTGGGTGGAGGGTAGATGGTATACATGTCACTTGTTGTCTCAATCGTAATTGTAAAAATATTGCACATTAAATCGATGATATTAGTAAACACAATGCATTTAGTATGTACAAACATTATACCGAACATATATCATAAGAATGTAAATTTATTTCCAATACACACACAACCAACCACTTTATAAAATAAATGTTGAATTAAGATATAAATTTATATTAATTCCATTGAAAATCCAAAAATACAATTATTTAATGATATTTTTCTCATGCCCCAAGGGGATGTCTAAAGGTAGTCCCAATGCAAGCCACCTTTGACGAGTGGTTGGAAATCTACACAAGTTATAGTTTATTGAAAAATCATCTTTGAGAGACAAACTATGTGTTGCATGCACAATAACAAATATGGATGCATTCCTTTTCATAAAGAACTCTTTGTCATTGGAGTGTTCCCCAAACAAACAATTTGCATTGAATAAGGAGCACATGTAAATATTTATGAACAATACAATGTTTCAAAATTTCTTGAAGTATAACCATTCATGCACATACTATATATCAAAATGCTATAATTATATTTAACAATATTTAAGTAATCATACTGACTGTAAATAATACCACAAAATGATTTAAGTTATATTGATTGTTTGGGAGGAATGAACACATGTGAAAGGATAAACAACCCAAGATTTGTAGCATCAACTTTAGACTCGAAATTCATGTAATCATTACTACAAAAGAAAACATTTGTCCCAACATTGGGCACATGTAGGGAAGACAACCAAGCACCATACTAAGTGCAATTGTAATAGGTTTGATATTTACTTTAAATCT
>WSFP011468713.1:0-18034 GCA_009831015.1 Picea engelmannii | reverse complement strand
ATTCTCATTAACCGTATTCCACACTCAAAGAGTGAATAATTTACAATAGATATAGGATACATGAGTAACTAATGAGCCATAGTGGTGGTCTAGATTGATCTGGACACACACCAACAGTTACAAGAGTAAACTGCCACCTAGTCAGGTCTCTCAAGCAGTTATAGGAGTGAACTGCCACCTACCTGAGTTAACTAGTGAACTAGTCTTCAATTAACTGACTGAACAAAGAGTAGTGAGTTGGTGATGATCCCGATGTTGCATGGTGACAAAACCAATGCAACATCTAAACTCAACTCAACTAGTCAAACTGAAGTGTCAACTAAAAGAGAATATTCTCTAGGTGGAATATTCTCCCCTAAAATATAGGAGACTGGATAATGACTAATTATGACTAATAAACAAGGAATAACCTTAGGAAAATTAAATCCTAGGTGTGTGTGAAGTAACTCCAACAAAGTAGTGGGAGCGCCACCAAGTCTAGGAAATGGTCCTTACGTTGTACACTATGGGTGAATGCGACAAATAACTAACAAGCATCAGGAGACAACTCGACAAGGAATCATAATCAAGAGTAGGAATGGGATTTGGTGAAAGGTAATACCAAGAGATGGCCCAATATAAACCAATATGAAGAGGATCGAGGACAGTCTCATGGGAAAGGTATGTTTGACAACCTCGAGGGGGTGTGAACAAGGATCAAGAGATTCCCCCACAAGCTTCTCAAGGTTGTAGTGGTCACGTGAATGAAGTGTCTTTTCAAACCTGCTCCTACAAAATAAAAGAATGATATCAACCATGAGATCAATACAAGACTTGTTGGTAAAATAAAAAGTTTTCTCTCTGCCTTTAAGCTAATTTACAAGAGAGTTCTTGGTTTATTCAATGAGAACATGGTGGTTGTAGTTGAGTGTCTTGAAACTAAATGTGTCAAGTCTCAACACAAAAGAAGGATCATCTAGCATGTGATTTAGACTTAGAGTTAGAAATAGGTGAGTAGAATCTGCATGCTAAATCATAAAGATGAAATCATGAAGCACAAACATGCCATCAAGAAGATGCCTACTTTGATTTAGTCAATTAGGACATGAAATAGAACAAACCATGCAACCACATCATATCACCAAGCATTTTGGAATCAACAAAAGGTCAGAAGATGACATGTCAATTCTATCACACAAATGTCAATGAAACATCATAGCTCAATAAGCATCTTGAAGACATTTGAAGTCAACAGATCGAAAGGAAAAATCAACACCCATCAAAGAAAATCATCCATCAAGATAAAACCCCCAACTCCCTCAATGTAGGCAAACAAATAGCATTAGGCTCAAGTGGTAGAGGATTAAGCAATAGGATTGAAATTTTAGTAGGGTGACCCTTTGCTTTAGCTTGTAAAAGCAAAAGTAAAGGGGGATTGTTGCAACCACAACAAATGGTGACACACTAGATGGAGTTTTAATTTTCCTTTTTAAATATAAGTTCAATAAACTGCATAAATTTTTCCAATAATCATGTGTACCACAATGATGATAAAATTCCAAAAGATATAACCCAATATTTCTAGTACTTGTAATTTAACACACCCTTTTCAAAGAGCCAAATAATGAGATAAATTATTTTACTCGTTGCATACTTTATATTACCTTTGGTTCAACCATGGGTTTTCACTTTTGTTAACAAGCAAACATCTACATAAGTGTGTTCCTCATCTCTCTTTTCCTGGCATTCCTTCGTTGCCAGCGAGAGTCCATAGCCCCGAGGAAGTTGCCTCGGTACCAGATACGCATAGTCCTGTTGCCAATAGGAATTCATAGCTCCGACAAGTTTTCTTGTACTTTCCACACTATTAATAGTGCTTTCAACTTCCCTTTTTATTCCAGATTATTCTCACCATTTTAGATTTTAGATAGAGATATGCATATGCACATAGGGTGTGAAGGAAGTGGGGTAATGCGAGAGTTTCTTTGATTTGTTGAGTAGATGTTATGCATTTTAGTTTAACCCACAGGTTTTCCCAAAAATCATCATGGTATTGGCCATTTTATTAATGTGAAGTGAGTGGAGCTCAAATAAAAATATAGATAAACAATTTCCTATACTTATAGATTATCGTGGTATGCTCAACATGCACATGTGTTCCACCAAAAGTATCATTCCATACCTACAACTGAGAACTTTATAAATATTCATTCAGATATTTAAAGAGTAATCCTCAAGGAGGACTAAGAAGTCAAATCATCTTGGGGAAATACCAACTATCAAATCAAAAGATGGAAGGAATCTATATAAACAAAAAGAAAAAATGAAATCAGAAGTGAATTCATGAAAATAAAACTTAACTAAAAGAAATTTGAAGCTAGAATTGTAGGAGTTACTTCACACACACCTAGGATTTTTTTTCCTAAGGTTTTCCTTGTTTATTAGTTATAATTAGTCATTATCCAGTCTCCTATATTTTAGGGGAAAATATTCCACCTGGAGAATATTCTCTTTCAGTTGACACTTCAGTTTGACACTTCAGTTTGACTAGTTGAGTTGAGTCTACATGCTGCATTGGTTTTGTCACCATGAAACATTGGGATCATCACCATGCTAATGCGCACTTTCCCTGGGATCATCACCAGACTGGTGCATTACCCTTGATTCCTTGATCTACTCCTCACTATACTCTATTCATTCAGTTAATTGAAGACTAGTTGACTAGTTAACTCAACTAGGTGGCAGTTCACTCCTGTAACTGCCTAAGAGACTAGACTAGGTGGTAGTTCTCTCTCATAACTGCTGGTGTGTGTCTAGATCACTCTAGACCACCAATATGATGCATTGGTTCTCCTCTAGTGTGCATTGGTTGATTTATACAATGTATATCATGTGTAAATTATTCATTATTCATAACGATTAATGAGAATTCTTCCATTCTTTCTCTCCTTCTTCTTCTTTATCATTTTCTCTCTGCAAATGTGTGTATTATTTTCTAGCTAGATCCATTATGTGTAGGTTAAACAAATTTACATGGTGTCAGAGCCGACAGACTACTAAGCAATAGCTACACCAAAATGTTTTTGCAGGGACAAAGATTGAAGACATCGAAAATATGGACTTCCAAAAAGAATTCATTCTTACACCTTACAACTATTTTGCATGGAAGGAGAAAATATCCATACATCTCCGAACCAGAGGGTTGTATGGGTTAACCTTGACTACTGATATAAAACTGACATCAGCCATAGAAAAATCCAAGTACTTAAATTGCATGAATGAGGAACTTGGAACAATTTGCAATCTTATTTCTCTCGATCTCCTTTTTCACATATCTTCCTGTAAGACTCCCAATGAATCCTGGACCACCTTGGAAGGGTTCTTTGGAAAAAATGATGAGATGAGGGGACACATGCTAGAGTTGGAGCTCTCACATTGGATCCAAAAATCTTTGACAATATCCAAGATTTCTTTACAAAATTCAAGGATTTACTATCTCAACTCAAAGCTTGTGGGGTTGATAAATTGAAGGAGGAGAAATAAATGGTTCTCATCATTATCTCCAAGCTTGGTCTTGAAGTATCTGTATTCGTATCCACATTCCATTATGTCATATTCGCCTTTGGAGCCACTTGGAAGATTCCTTCTCTTGAGGACTTTATCGAATCCCTAACACAAGAGCAAACCAAGCTCATCAACATGGGCACAATCAAAGGTCCAAAGGCACATCCACTTACTGTGCAAGATGGTAGCCATCAATATCAGAAATATAAATATAAATACAAAAGGAAATCTCATGCACATCCGAAGAAGGAAGGGTACACAAAACCCTTCACCGATGCCTCCAGATCCAATGGGGGAAAGGCAAGAAAATGGGAGAAATGCACATACTGTCACAAAGGATTCCATCTAGAATCTGCATGCATGCAAAAAAAAAAAGATCTAATGTCTCAAATACTTCAGAAAAAAAACCTTGGAGATCACATCCTCGAGGGTGCCAAGAAGAATAAGCCAGGAGATATGAATCCCAAGAAAGACAATTCTAGCCATGCCTTGATTGACATCAAATCCTCTCCCGATGCTTGGATCGTAGATTCAAGAGAATCAAATCACATGGTTGCCTCAAAAGTAGTCTATTCTTCATTGAATGCATGCAAAGGTCCTCCTATTCTGATGGGGGACAACTCTTCTGTCGAAGTCATCGGAAAAGGAAGGATTGAACTCACCAATGGAAGCTTCGAGAATGTGTTGCATGTTCCCAAACTTTCTGTCAACCTTATCTCCATGTATTAGATGACGAATTTTGGCACTGGAAATAAATTCATATTCACACCAAATTTCATGGACATCTACGACATGCAAACCAACTCCAGGGTTGCTACCGGTGAGGTAAATCATCGGTCTAAATTGTATACTTTTTCTGAATTCATTGAACCTAATTCTGCTTTACTTCTTACTCATGATGATGAAAGTAGTAGGATATGGAACGAAAGGTTTGGAAATTTGAATTTCAAATACATGCAACAACTTAGCAAGAAAATATTGGTTGATGGTCTACCATAAATCCATTTCTCCAAGGGAGTATGTGAGGGATGTGTTCTCGGAAAACACCCTCAAGAGAAATTCGACAAAGGAAAGTCTCAGAGAGCTTCTGCACCTTTAGATATGATCCACAATGATCTTATGGGTCCTTTTGCACATCCATATATCAGCAAAGCGAGGTTTATTCTCATTTTTGTTGATGATTTCTCATGTTTTACATGGATCTACTTTCTCAGGAAAAAATTCGAGGTCTTTCAACACCTCAAAGATTTCAAAGCTCTGGTTGAGACACAATTTAGAAAGAATATCAAAGTCCTCTAAAATGATAATGGGGGAGAGTATGTAAATCATGAGATCCATAATATTTTCCATGAGGCAGAGATTTAGTTGCAACACACAGTTCCCTATACTCTGCAACAAAACATAGTTGTTGAGCAGAAAAAACAGATCTCTAAAGGAGATGGCATCTTTCATGCTGCATGTAAAGTCACTATGACAAAGACTATGGGATGAAGCACTTAATTGTGCAACATACATCCAAAATATATCTCCCCATAGATCTATCAAGGATAATACCCCCTACGAGGCTTGGAGCAGCCTCAAATTGGAAGTGACCCACTTTCACATTTTCGGTTCACGTGCATGGGCCCAAATTCCCTCTGAAAAGAGGAAGGCACTTGATCCAAGGAGCATTGAGTGTATTTTTGTTGGATACCTCGACGATGTGAAGGGATATGGGATTATTGATATTTCCTCAGATCAGCTCATCATTGAGCGTAGTGTCCAATTTGAGGAAAGTGTCTCACATGTACCTCAACAATCGCATGTAGACACCTTCATTCTTCCACCTGTCCGATATTATGAGAATGCACATGCCGAATCTTCTCTAGATGAGATTTTTGATTCAAAGGACTCAGACGATTTAGATACAGAGTCAGTACAGTCAGATGCAGAGTCAGAGCATCCAGATGCAGTTGTAGAGCCAGAGCAGAGGCCCAAGTGGACACATACTACTCTTTAGGATGCAGAGGATATCATTGGTGATCCTACTGATACTAGGAGGAATCGATCTGATTTCGAGGACCCTCATGTTGCAATCACTACCACTAAACCATTTCTCTCCAAGCATATTTTCTTGGTTCAGTCTTCAAATCCACAATCTTATGGCGAGGCTGCTGGAAATCCCTTTTGGGAATCCACCATGCAGGAGGAGTACAAATCCCTCCTCGAGAACCAGAATTGGGATCTGGTTCCCCTTCCTTCTGGGAGGAAACTTGTAATATGAAAATGGGTCTATAGGACTAAGAGCACAACAGATGGACAAAATAGCAGATACAAAGCTAGTCTTGTCACCAAAGGATTTCAATAGGTTCATGGTATTGACTATGACGAGACCTTCACTCCAGTAGCGAAGATGGATTCCATATGATTGATACTTGTCGTTGCAGAAGCCAAGGGATGGTAAGTCCATCATATAGACGTGAAGAATTCATTTCTTCACGGTGATCTCTCTGAGGAGATCTACATGGAGCAGCCCCAAGGATTTATGCAGGACTCATATTTGGTCTGTCGATTGAAGAAGTCTCTTTATGGCTTCAAGTAGGATCCGAGGGCATGGTATGCCAAGATGGACTCCTACCTATTGTCATAGAACTTTTTATGTTGTAAATCAGACCTGAATGTCTACATGCTCAGGACAGTTGATTCACTTCTACTTTTAGTTTTGTATGTTGATGATTTTTTGATCACCAGTTGCTCAACTTCAACGATTGCTGTAGTCAAGAGGATACTACATGATAGGTTTTTGATGATGAACATGGGTCCTCTACACTTCTTCCTTGGACTCGAGATCAATCAGGGTGCATTAGGCATCAAACTGTCTCAGGCCAAGTATGCACGAGATCTCCTTGAGATATTTCACATGACAGACTACAAGTCTTCTCTAACTCTTTTCCAATCAGGAGTCAAACTTGAAGATGGTAGGGAGACTCCACTGGTTGACAACACACTGTACAAACAACTAGTGGGGAGATTTTTGTATTCCACACACTCCAGACTAGACCTCTCCTATGCAGTTGGCACAGTTTTGAGGTTCATGCAAGAGCCACATGAGCTACATTGGAAATATGCATAGCATATCCTTTGATACGTACATGGATCCATCACCTTTGGGATCCATTATACAGTAGACTATACATTAGATCTCATCGGTTTTACTGATTCTGACTGGGCTGACGATAACATTGATCGCAAGTCCACATATGGTTACTCACTCAGTCTTGGTTCCGGGCCTATATGTTGGTCGATCAAGAAGCAAGCTTCCATTTCTCTATCTTCAGTCGAGGCAGAGTACATAGGAGTAGTTAACATAAACATTCAGGCTATGTGGCTACAACATTTTCTCATTGAGTTGGGCATTCATTTTCATCGATCGATTTTCATCTGGTATGACAACCAGAGCACTCTAAAGTTCTGCAGAGATCCAGTTCAGAGGCAGCAGATGAAATACATCGAGATCCACATACACTACATCCAGAACTTAGTACATGAGGGGATCATCTACCTACAATTTTTTTCCTTCACTAGAATAAATGACAAACATATTCACCAAGACCTTCACTGAGCAGAAGTTCCATTCTCTGCGAAGTCGTCTTGGAGTGAAGGACACAATTGCCTAACAACTGTAGTTCTTCTTTTTACATACATTGTACCTTTAGGGGGGGTTTTCCCATGAGTTTTTCCCTCTTTCCTCACTTTATTTCAGTGTATGTTTTGTATTTGGGTACCTAACATGGCCTCGTTGTTGGGACCCATTCTTTATTTTCACCATAGTAATGTTCAGGGGGGGTGTTGGAGTTACTTCACACACACCTAGGATTTATTTTTCCTAATGTTTTTCCTTGTTTATCAGTCACAATTAGTCATTATCTAGTCTCCTATATTTTAGGGGAGAATATTCCACCTGGAGAATATTCTCTTTCAGTTGACACTTCAGTTTGACTAGTTGAGTTGAGTCTAGATGCTGCACTGGTTTTTTCACCATGAAACATTGGGATCATCACCATGCTAATGCGCACTTTCCTTGGGATCATCACCATATTGGTGCATTACCATTGATTCCTTGATCTACTCCTCACTACACTATGTTTAGTCAGTTAACTGAAGACTAATTGACTAGTTAACTCAGCTAGGTGGAAGTTCACTCCTGTAACTGCTGGTGTGTGTCCATATCACTCTATACCACCACTATGGTGCATTGGTTCTCCTCCAATGCGCATTGGTTGAGTTATACAAAGTATATCATGTGTAGATTATTCATTATTCATAATGGTTAATGAGGATTCTTCCATTCTTTCTCTCCTTCTTCTTCTTTCTCATTTTCCCTTTGCAAATGTGTGTAGTATTTTCTAGCTAGATCTATTCTTTGCAGGTTCAACACATTTACAAGAATATTATTCATCAAAAGGATGAAAACTAAATGAAAAAGATAAGAATATAACCTAATAGAAAGTAATAAATCTGGCGGCAGTAACAAAGAAAGCGTTTTCAGTGAAATATTGGAAAAGAAACCAAGGAAAATAACCAATCAAGAAAAGTTAACCATTCAACATCAAGCCCAATGAAAAAATTCCTAGAGTTTTTGATTGGAAATGAAGAACAAACCATATTACAAGAATAGATGATCCAATGAAAGAAATTTGCAACACAATTCTCCAATCCAATTGTCACATCCAATTTTCCTTTCATTTAATGCAATAAAACAATCATCTGGGACTATATCAGAATGATTTAATGTAGATTCTCAATCAAATCATATTTTCAAAAACTAATTATATTAAACATTCTACAAACCCATAAACTCTCAAGATTTCATAACATAAGCAATTCCTTTGCCATTTTGAAAATGTTGAATTCTCAATAACATAAATTACATTTCATATTTTTCACCCAAATGACATTTTCTCTTTTCCATAAAAGATCATCATTAATACCAAAGATTCATTCTAATAATGCAAAGAGATATTACAGCTATGGAGGTCATTAAAATGACTCCAAACAATGACTAGATTAGGAAACAATATGATAATAAATGAATGAGAATATATTTATGATCATCTATTGAGTTGGTGACAATCTTGGTTTATCAATAAAAAAATGTCGCAAAGGAATCTTAAGCAACCAAGTTAGATTAACACTTCCCTAAGTTTCTTTCATTTTAAGAGAAAAATCCTGACTTGTTGATTATACAAGCCATTTCCCAACCTACATAACAACATAGAATGGTGTGATCAGCTCTTAGACAGTTTGAGAAGAATTCTTCCTCTAAATGACTGACTTATTGGAATGAAATTAAACTAAAAGAAAGTGAATATCAAAATAAAACTAATCCTAGGAAAAACATGCTAGGCTAATGCAAACTTAAACTATGTGGGTTGTCATAAAACTATGTGTAAATGACAATGTTGTCATCAAGTATTCATTCATTGTTCATTCATCCAAATGTCACAGCCTTCTTCTTGAGATATGAGCACTATGTGCTTTCCCTCAATATTATTTTCACCAAAAGACTTAGTGTCATGATTGTTGTGAGATTTGGATCTCTAGACACAATGTCTTGTTACCAAAATCAAAATCAATCAAATTAAACAAATAGGACCATTAAACTCCAATTTCATTTATCTTCTAAAGATACCAATCCACCAACAAACATTAGTCATAAAAATATGATTCAAATATTATCAGCATTACACCCCCAAAGTATGTGTTTTCTCTGATTATGGATGACACTGATGTGAAACATTAACATTATCATCTTCAGCCTTGTGAGAGGCAAGCGGAAATCATTATGAAAAGGGAACAATTAAAATACTCTTAAAGGGTATAAATGATCTCAGGTCATACCCTAGATGTAGTGACTTCCCAAACTCAAATGAAGATACAATTAGAAATTGAAATTGAATGAAGTGATTAGGATCATATTTCTAATTGGTGATAATCTTGGTGTGATGGGAAAGTCCATGAAATTGATAGCTCTAGTTCTCAAGAGTGTTTCAATTAGAAAAATTATACATTACACTTCCTTGGTATTACATATCGCATAGAATAAGAGGAAAGTGAAATGAAAAGGAAGAGTGTATATCTTGTCTCTCAACTAGATAGGTTTTCTATTTAAAAATCATGAGACATATAATCCGAAAAACAAAATAGAAAGCTCATGAGTACAAGGGATCAAAAGAAGATATTATGACATAACCCAATTGTGCTTGCCTTTCTAAGTTATGAATCATATAAGTTTTGGTTGAAGGAGCATTGAAGAATGTGGGGATCAATAGATCAATGAGTTACAACCCCCCAAAGGAATTCACATCTTGAATATTATTATCATGGTCAATATCAAAATAGATGTTGAGAACTCAAAATTAAACGCCTTGAAAGTTGTCTTGACACATTCCATTAAGATACTTACAACTCTCAAGTATTTGAATGGATTCAACATGACATAAGTGTGTGGCTCTCATCCATGATAAAAATAAGATTACTTAAGAATGCAACCATAATGAGTGACCCAAAACCCAAAGGATGGAAGATACCTTAAAAGAAAATATTGGGTCTGAAAATACATCGAATTAACAATGTTATGATTGAGTCCTTAGTTGACCAGTGATTTGGGGAATAAAATGATTGGTTCCAAAATAATTTTCTAAAGAAGATATCAACAAAATATTTAAATAACCATGCTATCCAGAATTGTCAAGAAATACATCTAGAGAGTGTGAATGAATGTCTCTTGTTGTTGTGTATGAGATGAAGCTTGGGTGAAGAGAGTTGTAAGATAATAGATGAAAATATTCCTTGAAAAACTAACTAAACAGAGCATAATATATATGAAACTAGTGCCTAGAAATTAAAACAAAAAGTTCTAATAGAAAATAACTCAAACAAAATAAAAAAATCAGCTAAGCTCGTTATGCTAAAAATGTCTATGCAGAAACTTCATGTTGGTTGAAAGTAATCGAAGAAAAAGTCAACTGGGAAAGACACCATTTGGAAAAGTCCAAAACCAAGGAAAAATAATATTCTAAAGAGATTCCAAGGAGTCAGAGTGCCTTGGATTGTAGATAGGAAGATTTTAGTCACTCAAATTTTCATTTTACTATGTGTGGGACATCAAGCCCAAAAATCATAACAATATCAATTAAACAAACTTTTCCAGATCAAAATAATGTTGATGTGAATATGGGGAAAATATGAGTGCCCATTTTCATTACAAAAGGGATCAAATAATATCTTATTAAAAAAAAATATCCCACTTGCAAGATGCCACAATGCATTGAAAATGATTTGGCACAGTGATCATGCATAAAATCAGTGATTTGAAAATTACCCAACACATAGAAAATTTGAGAATGAAATGAAGTAAAATTTCCCCTAAATTAAAATTAGATTGAAAATTCTAATCAAGGGAAAATTAGTGGGGAGGCCTTCTATTTGTTTCCACCTTTGTTGATGATTGATGTATTGTTCAGCCAACAGTAAGTAAAAGAAAAGAAAAATAGATAACTAATTAAACAACTAGGAAGCAAAGGTAATGCTATGCAAGAAAAAGACATCAACCTATTCTACCCTACTCCTATTCTACGCTACAAAGGATGAAAAATGAGCTATGTAAATTCATAATACCAATGTAGCCATTTGTGTAATCCCAAGCCTGCAAACATATGTTCAAGACAACATATTAAAGACATAAATCCGAATAAAGACAAAGTAAAAGTGGAAAAAATTGAAGCATGATAAAATCTATTCACCGTATTAAATATGTGACAATGATAACTCACGGGAACGTTAGAAGAATATGATTTCTCCAGCCATTCTTCAATTCTATCATAAAATATACCATTACTACCATAGGATTGATAGAATGGATTCAATGGAAAGTAACATACCAGATTAGAACCGTGCATAGAATTCATGTGAAGTGTGTTCGGTGAGAGAATCGCCATGCCAATAAAGTTGTTTATCCTTGAAGACAAGACAAAAGAATAAGGGCCTAACATAACCATTGGAATAGACCAAAGTGCCTCATTATCTTGGCAAGCCTCCTTGGACTCATACTTCAAGTAACCATCAACTTGAGACAAATTAGTTGAAACAAATGATCTACATGGGCTACTTTCCACCATGGCGTGAGAGATAATTTCAAAAAAATGGTGAGATCTACTAGTATCAACAATATCAAGTACAAGGTTACTTGAACAAGAAGCTTCTCTACTAATCAGAAATGAAGATGAAAATGGAGAAGACATGGTTTGATACACATATTGTAAAACATTCCCTTCATCCCATGAGAAAGGTTGATAAGGCTAGGTTGTGATTAGTTCATGGGAAGAGGCCTTATCTTCTCTATCTTCCATATGCACATCACCACCATCAAGTACTTCAAAAGGGGTAATCCCTTTGATTTTATTTGATATAACAATGGGTGGATTCCTGCAAAATAAAATCATTAAAGAGATCATGATACAAACAACAATAAGTGGCAGAATTGAGAGAATTAAAAGCCTCTCTAGGACAATAAATTTTTTCAGAAAGTGACTCCTTGAATGGTATTTCCTTCTCATTAAGAATATTTGTGATTGATTGTGGGTCGGTAGGTATTATAGTAGGCATGGTTTCACAATCAACATGTTCTTCCTTAAGATGATTTTCCTCTTCCAAGCAAAAAGTGGATTGTTGTGATAAAAGAGGTCTGTCTTGTATGTTTATTTCTTCTCCTTGAGTAAAATGATCAACATGGTTGTTTTGCTCCCGCACGATATGAGAATTTGGAATATATTTCATAGAATACTCATGGTTAGAAGTGGGGAGCAAATCAAAAGAATCCTCAGAATGAGAAGTCTCAATAAATAATCCACCAACAATAGGAAAAAATTGTTGCTTTATATTATTTATACATGGAGAATTTGTAACAATGGGACAATCCAATTTAGAAGGAACTAATTCCAAATTATCCATGGGTAAGGAATAATTCATTTCACGAGTGTCTAGATATTCTTCATTAGAAAAATTATCAGCATTCAAGTCTCTCCCCATAGTTTCCTCTTTCATTTCTTGTGATGGGAAAAAAGAGAAAGGATAATGAGATCCTGACATAATCATCGGTGTGACCTGAAGTATCCCATTATCAACAAGAAAACCCTCCTCTTGGTCAACTACAAAAAAATATGAACTTGAATTTACCACACATGAGGTCTCCTTTTCGTCACAAAGGGAGAAAGGGGGATGGAGTGGTGGGAGGATACACATGCTTCTTCCAAAAGAAAAAATTATATCTGATCTATATCCCCCAGAGTAAAGAAATATCCATACATATAAATTCCATCTAAACAATTATCATTTTCATCATTTTCTTTTAAATCCAAATCAACATGTGAAGAAATATTAAAATGTGATTTAGATTTTTCATCCATTGATTTGTGTGTTTCATTAATAAGAGAAACTAAATAGGAAATAAAATAATTCATAGAGGGCTCGTCATCCAAAGGAAACCTAGAACAAAGATGAGTAAATTTGATAACAAAATCTTGAAGAGATTCATCCTCGTTCTTCCTAAGTTTTAAAATTTCTTCACACAATTGATCATAATCATAATTCTTAGGAAAATTTAAAAATTTATGCATAAATTGTTCCCATTTGTGAATAGAGGCAACTGACAAAGTCTCACACCAAATTTTGACCCGTCCTAAAAAAGTGAGAGTGAACAACCTACAAATGACATATCCATCAATAATATTGTGAGAACCACAAAATTTCTAGAATTAAAAAGCATGTTCAGATGCAAAGATTTCACTCTCACCATCAAATCTAAGTTGTGACAAGAAATGTTAAATCTTTCTAGGAGGTTTGGGAGGTATAGTACCAGAAAAACACCTCCATAAAGGGATATGAGATGGAGCCATCAGTAAATTAAAACAAAAATGAACAATAATGACTCCATAGACTCAACTTGTCATTTGTCCCTCCTTCTAGTGCCATTTATTTTACGAATCAGAATGGCCTGTCAAGCATATGAGGTAGAAAGCTTGATGGTAGGTCCCAATTAGAGATACTCTCATTTGGTGTAGCATTTCCTATGATTTTATGGGCCTCGTCGTCACTCAGAATTAAAATAAATGAAAGGGGAAAGAAAACAGACTGCCCTCCAAAGAGTTCTAAATAATCCTAAGGCTAATCTAATTGTAAGCAAACTATTATAATCTTAACTAATTCTAACCTATCCGAGGAGAAAAACTAAAAGAATGAGTACAACAAAATACCTAATACCATCAGAACCAGAAATAACTCATGTATTCTAATGATATGTGAAAACAACAATGCTACAGATATACAGACAAATAGTTGAAAAATACATCTGTAACATAATTTTTGTACCCACAAGGAAACACGTGACAACATAAGAAAACAAAACAGAGTGCAGAAATAGTTCATACAACATAATCCTATGTACTCAGCTAGAAGATAAATGCATAAAGAATAGTCTCTACCGCATTCATCAAAGCCACAAATTTCTGAAATGCCTCCTTCCTTTTATTACTCAAAAGTAATAGTACCATCTTTTTTTACAATGGGGAAAAGTCAATTCTCTATGCTATGAGTTCTCTTTTATAAGATGAGAGAGAGAGACTCCTCATTCTCATGACCTTTCATTTCCTTTTCCTTATGTTTTTTTTTCTCGCATTTCAAAAATGAATATGCGAGTTTTACAAAGAGAAGTTGAATAGACTCATGAGTGATCACTTTCTCCCTCATGAAGTTTGCAAATGATATTCGTTTAAAAAAAATCATTGATTCTGTCCATTGGTGTTATCTTTTGTTCCTCAAAAGATTCTGGGAATTTCTGGCTTCTTCTCCTTTGCCTCATCTTTCTAACGATCCTTTGTTTTTCTGATTTCATTTCTTGTAGCTCAAGATATGATTGTTTGAAGTCTACATATCTGGTTTTTCATTTGAAATCGGGTTCCACTTGTGTTTTACATTTTTGGACCTTTTCTTATCAGTGTCATCCAACACTTGTTATCCTAGCCTATTATTCACTCCTCCATATTTCCATCGAGCCCTCCTGGGACTAATTTTGTTTCCCATGGCTCTAGACATGATTGTTTGAAGATGGTATGGCCAAATTTCCCCCCAAATCTGTGGGTGTATGTTTTCTATGTGTTATGATGTCTTTTGTCAGATGTTCGGCATGGATACTTGTACCAATGTGTTCCTATGTCCGATACCTTTCCAATGAGGTATCATAGGCCTCATTCTCACACATGTAGCAAAAGTTATAGCCATTTAAAAATTGTCACTCAACAATTATTGATCAAGCACGTGGGTTAATCTGGACCATTGATTTTTGAACCGACAAAAAGAGGAATCTTGCATAAGAGATCGACACTTAGTGATTAGATAGATTAATCCCTATGGATAGTTTGGTTAAGAACACAAGCAGAATGAGACCCACGACTAGTAGCATAATTTTCTCTAATTTTCTTTTTTTTTGAAATTAAGAAAACAATTAAAAATGAAATATAATATAATGAAAAAACAATTACTTACATTATTTACAAAGTTAAAAACAAAATTTACCCTTAATTAATCAAAAATAAAATTTACTAAAATTACCCTCCCCCGTTGGATTTAAACATGTGACCTCCGAGGACAAAACACATGTTTTAAACCATTAGGCCCATTCATATTTGTTGTTCATCTGATTTGCAAGAAACTATACATTCATGAAAAACTAAAATTGAAAATAAAAAATAAATTAATAATAATAATAATAAAATATCAGATAAAATAAATCAATAAAAATAAAATAATAAAAAATGTTAAATAAATGAAATAAACACAACATATATACAAAAGAGAAATTAAGAAATAAAAAATTATAATTAAAAAAAATATTAAGAAAAAAAATAATATACAACCCCCCCTCATCGTGGGGATTATCCTATGAGTTCACACTCCACACTGCTCCATTCTCCGATGATCCAATATCCTTATTATTGATGTATTTCATGCTTCACTCCCCCAACGAATCCATTTTCAACACTTCATTCCCGACGATTTGATCACCCTCACATCATATATTAAATTTCTTATTCAATATTATTTTAATCACATCCTCGTCGGGGTTCGTTAGTAAATACATGTGGTAATCCTTTGTGAAATCATCGATCATACACCCTCCCTTTGCACATTTTCCAATTATTATTCAATTAATATTATAATAATATATGGTCATCGTTGTTTTATGTGTATGGTTGTGGTCGAGATTTTGGTAAGGGACGTGAGGTAAGTCTAGTGAATTCTCCAAAATTCCCGACGATGATCATTCCACTCAAACTCGTTTTCGTGAGAAATAAAAATAATATTATAATATGCACATTTTTCCATATATTAATTAAAATATTTATGATGTGTCATATGGTTCAAAGTTTCAAGGCATTTAAGGGATAAGATTTGAAATACAAGTTAATGAAAATAATCTCCAGAAATCTCTAGAAAATAGGAAATCCTTATTTTCTAAGAAATCCCTAGAAAATAAAAAATCCTTATAAAATATGGGAGTCCTAGAAAATAGGACCTGTGGAATACGTTTAGGTTTAGGTGGGAAAGAAGAAAATAAAAAAGGTAAAATCTATACAATTTAGGATTTTGTAAAACGTAAAAAAAAATAAAAATGAAAAATGAAATGAAAATTTGATTTGCTCTCTCTCTCTATATATATATATATATGACATTCATTTATGAGAAAATATGTACATGTTAAATAGTAAAAAAATGGTTAGTTCATTAATCATACTTGGTTAACAAAAATAATTAAAAGTACAATAAAAATACATTAAATAAAATACATAAAATATGAATATTTACAAAATAACAAAATAAAATAAAGTAAAAACAAAATAAATTAAAATTGAAATAAAAATCAAACAACATAAAATATATATACAAAATTAAAATAAAATATTTATAAACATTATTTACAAACATTAATAAAATAATATAAAATAATATAATAACAAATTGGGAAAATTAGTAGCAATTAGAAAAGTCAAGGTTCAATGTCCCCTAGGATCTACTAGTTGGGGTTTCGCACCTAGGGGTCAAAATTAAGAAAAAGGTGTATAGGGTAGGATTGATGAAACCAAATGCTGTGAAGAGGAGCGAGGATAGATGTGATCGAGGATGTGGCAATTCGATTGAAATGAAGGGAAAGTGATGAAGAAGAAAGGATGATGCTTCATGCGATGATTTAACATTGCAAGTAGCGACAAGTAGAAAAAGGAATATCGATGCTACCCGAACGTACAAAACAAGCTAGTCCACTCAATATGCGCATCTCAGAGGGAGGACATTCTTAGATCGCAAGGAGTGAGAGCGCCACCAAGTACAATAAAAGGCCCTTATGTCAGACACTATGGGTGAATGTGATAGATAACTAACAAGCATCAGGGACAAATCTCCAAGGAATCATAATCAAGAGTAGGAATGGGCTTTGGTGAAAGATAAGACCAAGAAAGGGCCCAATATAAACCAATATGACGAGGTTCAAGGATAGGCTCATGAGAATGGTGGGTTCGACAGCCTCATGGGATTTGGACCTCGTGACAACTATAAGTGAAGGTAATCTACTTCCGAAAAAGGAGAAGCTATGGAAATAATCAAGGTCAAGGGTGTGGAAATGGATCAAGAGATCCCCCCACAACCTTCTCAAGGCAGGAGCGGTCACGTGAATGAAGTGTTACTTCAAACCTACTCCTGCAAAAAAAATAAAATGATATTAGTCATGCGATCAAAAGAAGACTTGTTAGTAAAATAAACAATATGCTCCCTTCCTTTAAGATAATTTACAAGAGAGTGCTTGGTTTATTCAACGATAACATGGTGGTTGTAGATGAGTTTCCTGAAACTACATGTTCCAAGTATCAACTCAAAAAAAGGATCATTTAGTGTGCAATTTAGACTTAGAGTTAGAAACAGGTGAGTATAATATGCATGCTAAATCATAAATATGAAAACATGAAGCACAAACATGGAATCAGGAAGATGCATACTTTGATTTAGTCAATCGGGACATGTAATAGAACAAACCATGCAACCACATCAGATCACCAAGCATTTCAGAATTAGCAAAAGGTCAAAAGATGACATGTCTATTCTATCACACAAATTCCAATGAAACATCATAGGTCAATAAGCATCAAGAAGACATTTGAAATCAACATATCAAAAGGAAAAATCAACACCAATCAAAGACAATCATTCATCAAGATAAAACCCCCAACTCCCTCAATGTAGGAAAAGAGATAGCATTAGGCTCAAGTGGTAGAGGGTTAGGCAATAGGATTGAAATTTTAGTATGGGTCCCCTTTTCTTTAGCTTGCAAAAGAAAAAGTAAACAGGGGGTTTTGTGGCCACAACACATAGGAAAGCCAATAAAGACTGGCACAAAGTAAGAAAC
>ML877076.1:17970-29045 GCA_009831015.1 Picea engelmannii | reverse complement strand
GTTTCCACCATTTAGATGCACATCCCTTCAATTTTTCACAATTAATATTCGCTTTGGGGGGGTCCTCAACTACATGACATTCAAAATAACACTACATGTCTTCAATCCACTCCATCAATTCTTATGGGCCCAAAATTATAGAAAACTATGGAGTATCCCTCTTCATTTGGTTTGACTACATATATTTCTCCTCAATCTTTTATTTTACATATTTTAGCATTCTTTTCTTCTATTCTACTTCCAAGGAATCCATACTCTTCATTGTTCGTTGCAAAAATTCTACAACATTTTCCATCGTCTCTGAACCAATGTTTCTCTTATGGTTCTTCCTCTTACCATAAGAAGTTCTCTTCATTTCCCATAATTGTAGTATTATCTCGGATACCACTTGATGAAATGCCAAGAGGCATGTGAGAAAAGTCCCACAATGGAAACTAACAAAACTACAAATACATTAGTTAATAACAAACATTCAACACACAATCTACAACCAAATCAACAATCACATGAAAATGTACAAAACATACATTCAACAACAACCTTGGAGCTTTATTAAGTCAATGGCCAATGATTTTGGACCTCATTACAATAATAGGCCTTTGGAATCCACAACAACCAATACTATGCAAATCCAAATCAAGGAGAGCCAAAGGCCCTCGTTATATCAAACTCTCAAATATTTAAACTATGAGGTCCAAAATTGTTCGGTTCCCAAGTACTTTCGTTTATTTGGGTAATCCAAACATTTACATGGTAAATAGTCAACTCTTTAACTTCTAGATGTGATCCAAAATTTGTGGTTTGAATATTCAAATCCATATTTGAAAAATTGAACATGTGGAAGAAATTTTGTACTTTTCTATCCCACTCTATAATTGAATTAATTACACTCATTAAAATCAATCTCCTTTAATGAAATTTTGAGGGTGGATAGAGGAATATATCCTCTACCTCCTATAACAATTTCAAATTTATTTCAAGTATTGTCTATGCACAAGTAAAAATATTGAACCCATGTTTTGCGTAAATATGGAAAATTATGTGCATTGTCTCTAAACTAGGCATGGCTTGAGTGTGGTACTTGACAATTTTTGTTAAAATAAAATGAGAAAGTAGTGGAAAGTGTCCTTTACAACATATCCAAATTTTATACCTAAATCCAAAAGATGAGAGCGCTAATAAAATATTGAGCCTTTGTTAGAATATAAATAAAATTTGGAAATATCTATTCCTTGGTTCTAGAATTGGGATCAAGGATTAAACTCAATATTTTCTTCTGAAACCTAGCGTGAAGTTATAATAGGTTGTCCTCTATGATGTATCCAAAATTCAAACTCTAAATCCAACATATGAGAGTGTTCTGATGAAAATATTGGATTCTTGTCGCTACTAAGAATTGAGAAAAACATGGAAATAAACTAAAACAAATTGAAAATGTATGTGGGTGTGCAAGATTGCCAAAACCCTAGGGATGCTCCTACATCAAGTTGACCATGGAAGCTTGGAACTTCCTCACAAGGAAGGGAGAACATTTTTAAGATGCAAATTACACTTATATTAGTGTAAATGTGTTGAACCTACACATAATAGATCTAGCTAGAAAATACTACACACATTTGCAGAGAGAAATTGAGAAAGAAGAAGGAGAGAAAGAATGGAAGAATTATCATTAAACGTAATGAATAATGAATAATTTACACATGATATACTCTGTATAAATCAATGAATGCGCACTGGAGGAGAACCAATGTACCATAGTGGTGGTCTATAGTGATTTGGACACACACCAGCAGTTACGTGAGTGAACTGCCACCTATTCTAGTCTCTCAGACAGTTACAGGAGTGAACTACCACCTAGCTGAGTTAACTAGTCAGCTAGTCTTCAGTTAACTGACTGAACAGAGTGTAATGAGGATTAGATCAAGGAATCAAGGGTAATGCGCCAATTCGGTGATGATCCCAAGGCAAGTGCGCATTAGCATGGTTATGATCCCAATGTTGCATGGTGATAAAAACAATGCAACATCTAAACTCAACTCAACTAGTCAAACTGAAGTGTCAACTGAAGAGAATATTATCCAAGTGGAATATTCTCTCCTAAAAAATAGGAGAGTGGATAAATGACTAATAATGACTAATAAACAAGGAAAAACCTTAAGAAAAAGAAATCCTAGGTGTGTGAAGCAACTCCAACAACCCCGCTACATCACTATGGTGAAAATAAAGAATGGGTCCCTGCAACGAGGCCATGTTAGGTACCCAAATAAAAAATATACACTGAAATAAAGTGAGAAAAAAGGGAAAACCTCATGGGAAACCCCCCCCTCAAGGTACAATGTATGTGAAAAAGAAGAACTACAATTGTTAGGCAAATGTGTCCTTCACTCCAAGACGACTTCGTAGAGAATGGAACTTCTCCTCAATTAAGGTCTTGGTGAAGATGTTTGCCATATGTTCTGTTGAAGGACAGAACTGTAGGTCGATGATCACATCGTGTACTAATTCCCAGATGTAGTGCATGTGGATCTCGATGTGCTTCGTCCGTTGCCTCTGAACTGGATCTCTGCAGAACTTAGTGAAACAATGTTGTATCCACATAGCCTGAATGGTTATGTTAACTACCCCTCCATACTCTGCCTTGGTTTAATATAGAGCAATGGCAACTTGCTTCTTAATCGACCAACAAATAGGCCTGGAACCAAGACTGAGTGAGTAACCAGATGTGGACTTACGATCATTGCTATCGCTAGCCTAGTTAGAATCAGTAAACCCGATGAGATCTAATGTAGAGTCTGTTGCATAATGAATCCCAAAGGTGATGGTGCCATGTATGTATTGAAGGATACACTTTGCAGCCTTCCAATGTAGCTCATGCGTCTCCTGCATAAACCTGGAAACTGTGCCAATTACATAGGAGAGATCTGGTCTGGAGTGTGTGAGATACAACAAGCTCCCCACTAGTTGTATGTACAATGTGTTGTCAACCATTGGAGTCTCCCCGCCATCCTCAAGTTTGACTCCTGATAGGAAAGGAGTCGGAGCAGACTTGCAGTCTGTCATGTGAAATCTCTCAAGGAGATCTCGTGCATACATGGCCTGAGACAGTTTGATGCCTGATGCATCATAGCTGATCTTGAGTCCAAGGAAGAAGTGTAGTAGACCCATGTCCGTCATCAAAAACCTGTCATGTAGAATCCTCTTGACTGTAGCAATCGTTGAAGTCGAGCAACCGATGATCAACAAATCATCAACATATAGAACTAAGAATAGGAGTGAATCAATCGTCCTAAGCATGTAGACATTCAGGTTTGATTTGCAATGTACAAAGTTCTATGATAATAGGTAGGAGTCCATCTTGGCATACCATGCCCTCAGAGCCTAATTGAGGCCATAAAGAGACTTCTTCAGTCGATAGACCAAAGATGAGTCCTACATAAATCCCTGGGGCTGCTCCATATAGATCTCCTCAGAGAGATCATCATGAAGAAATGCATTCTTCACGTCCATTTGATGGACTTCCCATCCCTTGGTTGCCGCAATGGCATGTGCCAATCGTATGGAATCCATCTCTTCTACTAGAGTGAAGGTCTCATCATAGTCAATACCATGCACTTGTTGAAAGCCTTTGGAAAAAATCTTGGCTTTGTATCTTCTAATCTATCCATCTGTTGGGCTCTTAGTCTTGTAGACCCATCCACATCTGACAATTTTCCTCCCAGAAGGAAGGGGAACCAGATCCCAATTATGGTTCTCGAGGAGGGAGTTGTACTCCTCCTGCATGGTGGCTTCGCAAAAGGGATTTCCAGTAGCCTCTCCATAAGACTATGGATCTGAAGATTGAACCAAGAAAATATGCCTGGAGGGCAATGGTTCAGTGGCAGTGAGGGAAATAGGAGGCTCCTCGAAATCACATCGAGTCCTCCTAGTATCGGCTGGATCACCAACGAGATCCCCTGCATCCTGAAGAGTAGTATGTGCCCACTTGGGCCTCTGCTCTGGCTCCATAACTACATATGGATGATCCAAATCTACATCTGACTGTACTGACTCTGAATTTGAATCATCTGAGTCCTCTGAATCAGAAATCTCGTCTGTAGAAGATTGGGCATGTGCATTCTCATCATCTCGAACAGGTGGAAGAATGAAGGTGTCTGCATGCAACTACTGAGGTACATGCGAGACACTTTCCTTGAATTAGACACTACACTCAATGATGAGCCGATCGGAGGAAAGATCAATAAGCCTATATCCCTTCACACTATTGGGGTGTCCAACAAAAATACACTCAGTGCTCTGTGGATCAAGGGCCTTCCTCTTTTCAGAGGGAATCCAAGCCCATGCACGTGAACCGAAAATATGAAAGTGGGTCACTTCCGGTTTGAGGCCACTCCAAGCCTCGTAGGGGGTCTTATCCTTGACAGATCTATGGGGAGATTTGTTTTGTATGTATATTGCACAATTAAGTTCTTCGACCCATAGTCTCTACGATAGTGACTTTGCATGCAACATGCAATATGCCATCTCCTTTTGAGATATGTTTTTTTCCGCTCAACAACTCTGTTTTGTTGCGGAGTATAGGGAACTGTGTGTTGCAACTGAATCCTTACCTCATGGAAAAGATTTTGGATCTCATGATTGAAATAATCTCCCCCATTATCAGTTCAAAGGACTTTGATCTTCTTTCCAGATTGTGTCTCAACTAGGGCTTTGAAATCTTTGAGGTGTTGAAAGACCTCGAATTTTTTCCTAAGAAAGTAAATCCATGTAAAACGTGAGAAATCATCAACAAAAATGAGAACAAACCTCGTTTTGTTGATAGATGGATGCGGAAAAGGACCCATAAGGTCACTATGGATCATATCTAAAGGCGTGCAAGCTCTCTGAGACTTTCCTTTGTTGAATTTCTCCTGAGGGTGTTTTCCAAGAACACATCCCTCACATACTCCCTTGGAGAAATGGATGTCTGGTAGACCATCAACCAATATTTTCTTGCTAATTTGTTGCATGTATCTGGAATTCAAATTTCCAAACCTTTCATGCCATATCCTACTACTTTCATCAGCATGAGTAAGCAGTAAAGTAGAATCTAGTTTAATAAATTCATAAAATGTATACAATCTAGACTGATGATTTACCTCACCGGTAGCAACCCTAGAGTTGGTTTGCATGTCATAGATGTCTGCTGCATTTGGTGTGAATATGACTTTCTTTCTGGTGTCGGAATTCATCATATGATACACGGGGAGAAGGTTGATGGAAATTTTGGGAACGTGCAACACATTCTCGAGGCTTCCATTGGTGAGTTCAATCCTTCCTTTGCCGGTGACTTCAACTGAAGAGTTTTCCCCCATCAGAATAGGAGGACCTTTGCATGCATCCAATGAAGAGTATATTTCTTTTGAGGCAGCCATGTGATGTGATTCTCCTGAATCTACGACCCAAGCATCGTGAGAGGAGTTGATGGCAATCAAGGCATGGCTAGAATTGCCTTTCTTGGGATTTCGATCTTCTGGCTTCTTCTTCTTGGCACCCTCGGGGATGCGATCTCCAAGGTTTTTTTGCTGAACTATTTGAGACATTAGATCTATTTGTTTTTTCATGCCTGTGGATTCTGGATGGAATCCTTCAATAGGATCTAGCCCAAGGAAGACCCAAAGGATAGAGATTACTCATGATATTTCTTCCTCATGTCCCACGTGAATTGACATCTGAAATGCCAAACTCCGCTAAACACATACGACCCACTTTTTCCGCTAAGGTTAACCTTTTTGTGACAGTACACACATTTCTCCCCTTTTCTTCCATTTCCACCTTTGGATCCGGAGGCATCGGTGAAGGGCTTTGAGTACCCTTATTTCTTCGGATGTGCATGGGCTTTCCTTTTGTCTTTATCTTTATATTTCTGATATTGATGGCTTCCATCTTGCACAGTAAGTGCATGTGCCTTTGGGCCTTTGATTTTGCCCATGTTGATGAGCTTGGTTTGTTCTTGTGTCATGGATTCGATAAAGTCCTCAAGAGAAGGCATCTTCCAGGTGGCTCTAGAGGCGAATCTGACTGAATGGAATGTGGACACGAACACAGAGAATTCAGGACCAAGTTTGGAGAGAATGGTGAGAACCATTTGTTTCTCCTCCTTATATTTATCAACCCCGCAAGCTTTGAGTTGCGATAGTAAATCCTTGAATTTTGTAAAGAAATCTTGGATATTGTTGAAGCTTTTTAGATCCAATGTGAGCAATTCCACCTCCAGCATGTGTCCCCTCATCTCATCATGTTTTCCAAAGAGACCTTCCAAGGTGGTCCAGGCTTCATGGGGAGTCTTACAGGAAGATATGTGAAAAAGGAGATTAGGAGAAATACGATTGCAAATTGTTCTGAATGCTTCATCCATTCGATTTAAGTACTTGGATTTTTCTATGGCTGATGTCAGTTCTGTGTCTGTATTCAAGGTTAACCTGTACAATCCTCTGGTTCAGAGATGTATGACTATTTTCTCCTTCCATGCAAAGTATTTGTAAGGTGTAAGAATGAATTCTTTTTGGAAATCCATCTTTTCGTTGTCTTCAATCTTTTGTACCTGCAAAAAATTTTGGTGTAGATTTTGCTTAGTAGTCTGTCGGCTCGGATACCATGTAAATGTGTTGAACCTGCACAAAATAGATCTAGCTAGAAAATACTACAAGCATTTGCAGAGATAAATCGAGAAAGAAGAAGAAGGAGAGAAAGAATGGAAGAATTCTCATTAACCGTAATGAATAATGAATAATTTACACATGATATACTATGTATAACTCAATGAATGTGCATGGGAGGAGAACCAATGTGCCATAGTGGTGGTATAGAGTGATCTGGACACACACCAGGATTTACGGGAGTGAATTGCCACCTAGTCTAGTCTCTCAGGTAGTTACGAGAGTGAACTGCCACCTAGTCTAGTCTCTCAGGTAGTTACGGGAGTGAACTGCCACCTAGTTGAGTTAACTAGTCAACCAGTCTTCAATTAACTGATTGAACAGAGTGTAGTGAGGAGTATCTCAAGGAATCAAGGTAATGCGCCAGTATGGTGATGATCCCAAGGCAAGTGTGCATTATCATGGTGATGATCCCAATGTTGCATGGTTATAAAATCAATGCAACATCTAGACTCAACTCAACTAGTCAAACTGAAGAGAATATTCTTCAGGTGGAATATTATCTCCTAAAAAATAGGAGACTGGATAAATGACTAATAATGACTAATAAACAAGGAAAAACCTTAGGAAAAATAAATCCTAGGTGTGTGTGAAGTAACTCCAACAATTAGAACGTATGGATTTAGACAAAATCCTTATGTCATTATAGGATTTGTATGTGATCAATTTTTCTGATTGAGTTATGCAAACAGTATGAGAAGTGGTTTGTTTTCATTGGTAGGAAGAAGAAACAACTTGTCACCACCCCTTTCAATTTAGTGGGATTCATTGATAAAAAAACATAGTGCTTTTAGCTATGATTTCCTAGGGTTTTAACTCATTTGATATGAAGGAAGGATATGAAATTAGGGGTTTTGAATCCCAAAGGAATTTTCAAAACTAGCATGATTTCAGTCAACTATAGTACATGTTTTCCTAAGGTAGAAGAACATGCAAAAGGAACCAAAGACAATGAGGATCATGATATATAAGCTAAAGGAACTGATAGTGTATTTACTCCCACACAATGTAGATGTTAAGATCATAACAATATTTTGGAAACTAAGGGTTTGGGGCCCACAAGGGCCTTAAAGATGCATGTGACCACTGGAGATTTATTAAAACACTGTGTAAATGACCATAAGGAGGAAAACATCAAGTTGGAAATAAGGATAAATAAATTGGAAGCTACATTGAATCCCGAACCCTTATTTACACAAGCCCTTACTGTCAAATAACCTAAGGAAAATTGAGAAATATTCCAAGGCTAGAAGGGCCCAAGAATTATTATGTGGATTTAGAAAGACTATGGCTATCAATATTAAAAGACAGGATGGTCTTTTTTTATTACAAGAAAATAACCTACAAAGCTTTTGCACTTGCTAGAAGGATCCTTTCCATGGAACAATCCTTCAAAATTAAACTTCATAAGGATAATGGTTTTAATGAAAGTTTGGTATGTACATTCATCATGAAACTCACCTATGCAAATGGGTGTAGAAGACATAAGGAGAACCTTCCTTTGAACAATAGGTTAAAGCATATTTAAGGAGGATAGCATAGCAAGAGTGATATATTACACTAGTTGATTGTAACATGTGATGTATTGGAACACAAAAGAAGATATTATTTAAAGTAATTGATTCCATAAAAGGTTAGAAGAATACGATTTATACTTTAAAGGAAGAATTCAAGGCAAAGTTGAGTGTAGCTAAGACAACCCTAGGTTCAAAATTTGAGAGCCTCATGAGTTTCCTTGAAGTTGAGGTATGAAAGTGGTTCACAGACTTTGTCATTGACAACGTGAAGCATAATAACATTACTAAGGAACAACATGTTGATTTCCATGGAATTGGGAATGAAATGAGTAAAAGAGCAAATTACTATGGTCCCTTTGCATAATTGCATCAAAGTATGGGTAAACCAAGAAATGGAGGCAATCTCCAAACTTACTTAAATACACAACAATTGTGGCAATTAGGTATTATGAGGTACTCCTGGTATAGTAAAATCTTTGTTTGAACAACTCTTTTCAACATAGAAGAGGTTCAAATTCTGACAACCTATCTCCATTTTTTGTAAGTCCATAGACCTCCAAGAATTTTACCCTTCTTTTCCCTCTCACAATCTTAAGTCAATCTAGCCTTCATAGTTTCGTACCATGAACACTGACTTCAAACTCATCTCTTGTCTTCCTCCAAGTTTCTACATCTTTTAGTCTACAATAGCCTCATCCCTACATTCGTAGGAGAACACTTTATTTTCTTTTATTTATTTATGTCCCCTAAATTTTGTAATGCCTCATGGCAAACACTATTTCTGACATTTGAGTGATTTATTTTGGGACCTTACTATTATTGTTTAAATAAATCTCCTGGTAAAGCTAAATGAAGAAATATTTTATTGGAATATCTACATTTAGTATTAAAGCTGCTACATGTGCTTCTATGTTCTATACCTTTGTATTTGATAGAGCCGAAATATTGAGCACGTGTTTCTTTACATCTTGCATGATATAAAAGATAGTGTTTTAAAGCTTTCTAATAGCCTTGTATAACCTATATATTCTTGCTTCTTCAATATTGCTCTTGGATGCATCTTTTGCTTGCATTGTTGGTACAAATTTACCTTTAATTGCTCAATGAAATGGGATATATAACAAAATATTGGTATAAGTTTGTAATTGAATAATGATTTTACATTGAGGGGAGGGGCTTAAATATAGTTTAAGGTGCTCTTTACAGGAGTCATGACTTAACATTTATTAATTATTATTATAGTATTTTATTATTTTATTATTACTTTAGCTTAATTTATTTATTGTTATATATATAGCATTGTCTCCCCTTTCAAAAGTGCTTTGTCCTTACAACAATTCTAGATGAAGTCGTATTTTCTTGTGAACTTTCATCTTGATTTTGTTTGTGATTATTTAGTAGACTCATTCGTGGGGGAAGTATGGGATTTGCAAGTTCTTTTAAAGGAAGATTTTGGTTTCCGTATAACTTATAATTTGATGGTATGAACTTACCTTTAATTGCTCAATGAAATGAGATATATAATAAAATCTTGACATATAAGTTTGTAATTGAATGATGATTTTACATCGAGAGGGGGGCACATAAATATAGCCCAAGGTGTGCCCTTTTATGAAGAGCCATGACTTAACATTTATTAATGATTAATTATTAATTATTATTATATCATTACTTTAGCTTAATTTACTTTTAATTATATATGTAACATTGCCTTCCCCTTCAAAATTGTTTTGTCCTCAAAGCAATCCTAGATGAATTCGTTTTTCCTTGCCAACTTTCATCTTGATTTTGTTTGTGATTATTGTGTAGACTTGTTCGCAAGGGAAGTATGGTATTTGTAAGTTTTTTTAGGATGATTTTGGATTCCTGAACTGTATAACTTGTAATTCTTTCCCTGCCATTGGAATTCCATGAATTGTTTATGTTGTAATGTGAGGTGATTTTGAGTGACTTCCTCTTGTAGGTTAACAACCGTCTCACTCATCTTAGCTTGTTCATCTCGTAAACTAGCATGGTTCTGCTTGATCTATTCTTCTAATTGGTCCTACCTTGCTTACATTTTGTCCAATCGTGTATTGAATCCGTTCTTCGATATCTTCCTAGTCATCGACGGAGTTTTCGATCAGTTTTATCCAAAATTTAATTTTACTACTAGTAAATTAGTTGAATTGTATAGCACCACAATCAATTAGTCAGATCTCTTAATTTAAATGGGTGAACTAATTGATCGCACGAGCAAATTGATCAATTAATGGCTATACAAACACATTAATTCGTTGTACTGATGTATCAATTAATTGTACGAACACCTTAATTCTTTGTAAATTTGTTGTTCGAACCCTTTTAATTCGTTATACGAAAATCGTATGACAGTTGTGAAGGTCAGTGGTTGTATTGTTCAATTAAGGTACAATTATACAAAAATCATGTTTGTACGAATTGTAATTTGATTGAAAGTGACTAGTATGGATAGATGTGCAACGACAAATGTGCAACTGGTTGGTCAGTGGATTGTACAGACTGGATTAGCAGCTAGTTGTACGGATCATACAACAACAAACTGTACAAACTTAATCCCTCTCGTACCAAATGGTATGAACTTACCTTCAATTGCTTGATGAAATGAGATATATAATAAAATATTGATATAAAAGTTTGTAATTGAATAATGATGTTACATTGAGGGGGGCATCTTAAATATAGCCTAAGGTTCCTTTTACGAAGAGTCACAACTTCACATTTATTAATTATTAATTATTATTATATTATTATATTATTACTTTAGCTTTATATATATATATATATATATATATATATATATATATATATATATATATATATATATATATATATATATATATAT
>ML877076.1:0-17870 GCA_009831015.1 Picea engelmannii | reverse complement strand
ATCTCTTAATTTAAATGGGTGAACTAATTGATCGCACGAGCAAATTGATCAATTAATGGCTATACAAACACATTAATTCGTTGTACTGATGTATCAATTAATTGTACGAACACCTTAATTCTTTGTAAATTTGTTGTTCGAACCCTTTTAATTCGTTATACGAAAATCGTATGACAGTTGTGAAGGTCAGTGGTTGTATTGTTCAATTAAGGTACAATTATACAAAAATCATGTTTGTACGAATTGTAATTTGATTGAAAGTGACTAGTATGGATAGATGTGCAACGACAAATGTGCAACTGGTTGGTCAGTGGATTGTACAGACTGGATTAGCAGCTAGTTGTACGGATCATACAACAACAAACTGTACAAACTTAATCCCTCTCGTACCAAATGGTATGAACTTACCTTCAATTGCTTGATGAAATGAGATATATAATAAAATATTGATATAAAAGTTTGTAATTGAATAATGATGTTACATTGAGGGGGGCATCTTAAATATAGCCTAAGGTTCCTTTTACGAAGAGTCACAACTTCACATTTATTAATTATTAATTATTATTATATTATTATATTATTACTTTAGCTTTATATATATATATATATATATATATATATATATATATATATATATATATATATATATATATATATATATATATATNATTTATATATATATATATATATATATATATATATATATATATATATATATATATATAACAATTGTATTATGGGAGCATGTTTAAGTTGAGCTTAGCAAATAAATTGTACCCTTATAATTGTTCATTCTCTTCAATCTTGTCAGTTTGGAACTACATGATCCTTTCACAAGTAGAGTTGTGCTTAGTAAAAATATTAGGATTATTTCAAGGACTTATCTTCTTTCTCGTTGTTAAATATTGTGTGGAGTTCAACTATGTAGCACTCTCATTTTTCATTCAATAATTAGAAAAAGAACATCTACTATTTGACAAAGAGGGGTACCATCTCTATAAAAACCGAAGAGGCCACTCATTTCTCCCCAAGGATTCCCCTCAACGTTGACCTTTTTCCTAGAGTAAAAAATGATAAACAATGATGACCTTGTAGTTATATATCGTTGTTTTTCTTCGACTAATTATGTAACACAAAAGGCTTGGTCCAAAGTACCCATTTCCTAAACTTTGATTTATACAAATTGTGAAGTCCAACGAGGAAGTTGAGATTTGGTTCATCCATCGTATCTTTGATGTTGACCTTGATTCATCCATTTTATTATTACTTTAGCTTAATTTATTAGGGTTATATATATAACAATTGTACTATGGGAGCATGTTTACGTTGAGCTTAGAAAATAAATTGTACCCTTATAATTGTTCATTCTCTTCAATCTTGTCGGTTTGGAACTACATGATCCTTTCATAAGTAGAATTTTGCTTAGAAAAAATATCAGGGTTATTTCAAGGACTTATCTTCTTTCTTGTTGTTAAATATTGTGTGGAGTTTAGCTATGTAGCACTCTCATTTTTCATTCAATACATTAGAAAAAGAATGTCTACTATTTGACAAAGAGGGCTACCGTCTCTATAAAAACCAAAGAGGCCACTCATTTCTCCCCAAGGATTCCCCTCAACGTTGACTTTTTTCCTAGAGTAAAAAATGATAAACAATGATGACCTTGTAGTCATCTATCGTTGTTTTTCTTCGACTAATTATGTAACAGAATAGGCTTGGTCCAAAGTACCCATTTTCTAAACTTTGAGTTCATGATACAAATTGTGAAGTCCAATGAGGAACTTGAGATTTGGTTCATCCATTGTATCTTTGATGTTGACCTTGATTCATAAACTATTAACTTCTTTTTTGATAAAAAGATTCATTTAACTATTAATATATGCAATATGTAGATGAATGCCTTTTTATACAAAGAAAAGGTGGGTCAAGCACACAACTACCACTAGCATAAGTTCAAAACTCAAAAGCACACAACTACCACTAGCATAAGTTCAAAACTCAACATTGGAATTACCAAAATGAACCAAGAAACTAAATGTCATAATAAAATAATAACCAAAGCCCAAATCAAACACAGAAGCATAACACATCCTCTCAACCAAAACAAACACAACACCTAAGTAAAATGAATGAGCCCAACATCATGATGAACTATTAACTTCTTGAATATAATTTTGAAGCAATCAACTAGTCTATTGTTAGAGCTTGATCCACTTGATGTGAGGTTGACACTAATATGTGGTTGAATAAAAAGTATACCAAATACCTACTACACAAGTGTGTTTTAGGCGTGGATTAGGTCTTGATTAACTTCCTTGTCTAAAACAAGCACTTTTGTGATCATGCCCACAAATTTGAGCTTCACAAATCAACTTTATCACGATCAATTAAATTGTTATAAGAAAACCAAGTTTCCATATCCATGTCCCAAATGTCTAAGACAATAGGGTCTTATGATCCATAATAAGGTCTTCATCAATTACTACTATGCAATGCATATAAAGTTTTGAAGACACAAGCCCTTACTATAAGGGAGCTAATAGATGAAGCCAAAACACCAATAAGTGCCTAACCCCTACATAATAGACAATCCTCCTATGAAATCCATATTAAGATAGATGAGGCTAAATCCACCTGCTGCTTACACTAAAGGAACTTGATTGCTTCATTAGCACTTGATCAATAAAAGAGGGAAAGCACCACCAAGCATGAATGCCAACATTATTGGAAATCTTTTAAAAGTAATTTATTCTTTTGAATTCATATCTCTAGGATGATCATTATAATGGTATGGCCCAGGGTTATATGTTGTCCTCATATGATCCAAAGTTATGTCCCTTTATCACAATAATTTAATATTATTAATATTGTACTAAAGCTAATCACCAAAACTTGCATGGCCCATGCCATTTGACATTTGTCACAATTTCTCATGTGGTCTTGCATTGTCCTAGCTCACTAATACCACTAGCTCTATCATATCTGTCATCACTTTAATTCAGTGAGAAAATAAAGAAGGTTGCTCTAGGATGATCATTATAATAGTATGGCCCAAGGTTATATGTTGTCCTCATATGATCCAAAGTTGTGTCCCTTTATCACAATAATTTAATATTATTAATATTGAACTACTAAAGCTAATCACCAAAACTTGCATGGTCCATGCCATTTGACATTTATCACAATTTTTCATGTGGTCTTGCATGATACTAGCTCACTAATACGACTAGCTCTATCATATCTGTCATCACTTGAATTCAGTGAGAAACTAAAGAAGGTTGCTCACCCCAAAAGGAGTATCCACTAAAAGATGTTTCTACCCCAACATAGGCAATACAATAAATCTTTTAATCCCCAAGGTGGTAACCCATTGAAAAGTATTTCTACTCACAACAATAACAAGTACTGTTGACTATGTCGTAAGGTGGTAACCAACTTGAAAGTATTTATAGTGCTACACCACAAAAGAAATTTTAATCAATATAGCCAATATAGCTTATGATCACCAGTTCGAAGGCTCAACAAGATGCACTTACGAAAATAATTCTTTCTTCTTATAGAGAGAAAATTAAATACAATCACGCAGTCATATCGTTTCAAAAGTTACATAGAAGAAGATATATCTCATTAAGAATCAGAGTTTTGCATCTTTCTACAAAGGAGCAAAATTTGAATTGTCTCCACCAACCAATGCATAGATCTTTAACCCCAAAATCATGGAATTATATTAAATAGTTCCACCTTCATATATGAGAGTTATGGTCCTTAATAATTAAGGCTGAAAAGCCTAAATATGTTTCAACTTCTATATACATGAAAATGCATCATGAACAAAGAAATCATGTCATGTGTAAAAAGAAGGCATACTTGAGCCCAATTAAGTACTTGTTGAATCAATCCAAGAATTTACTACAGGTTCCCTTAATTAGAACTCACTGTGGACTTGCATAACATACTTCTACTGCACCTTGGCCTATGCCACAGTTCCAAACACAAGTTGACCTACATTTCTACTAAAAATATTGATTTTTTATGATTTTGGGCTGTAACGCGTTCCATTCTAGATATTATAGTTACAATGCTTCATCTGCATGTTGCATGTTGACCAATGTGGATGTGTAACTGTATGTGTGTCTTATGATTCTTGTGATTTTATGCACGTCTTGACTAACACTCAATTTAAACTAAACATGTCCCTCGATTTAACTTCACCATGTTGTGTTGCCCTTCAGTTTGCACACAATTTTCTTTAGATTTCTGGCTATCTTAAGTTTCCCAATCATGATTACTTGACTATGGCATCCTTTACACTAAAGTATACTTGATGCATTGTTATTAAAAATGCATACGAGTTCCCATCAGTAGAACTGGACAAGTCTAGAGACATGAACTTCAGACCCTAGTAAAAGTCTCTATTTGACTATCCTAAAAAGCATCTAAAAATATTGTGGCATGAGAGATCCTGCCAATACCACCTAATAAAAACAATATCATTCTTCCTTTATATATTTACCTCCATGTCATAACAATTTATGTACTAAGAAGACCGTAACTACAGTAATACCAATCATCTACCTATCAGCTTAAATCCCCGCAATGTAAAGCCACTGTTATTTTCAACTTTCCAAAATTAAAATAATAAAAGAAACAAAGAAAATAATTAAAACTAGATAACATGGCCAAGATATGAAAATGAATGCATTCCAATGTCTCTGCCTGGCACTAGTGGGTCAATAAAACACAAAAGATAAAACTCAAGTCAACAAGACAAGGAAAATAATCCGAATGATACAATCAATAACATCAAATAATTCCAAAGCCTGTTTGTCTGAGATCTTCGGTAAGTGCAGAATAGGCCAATTTGAGAACGCTTGGAAGTTTGTCCTTCAAACCAACCACAGTATTCTTCAGACAATTAGGGAATGCCATGCCACTGACAGCACGCTGACATTTTACTTCATCTTCTTTAATTTGCAATTCTAAATATGTTTTCAAAACAAAATATACAGCACTCATAGAATTAAGTACTGTATGTACATGCATGAACTGAAAAACCAATGCCCCTCCTAGAAAATAATGCTTTCCCCTTGTGAGTTCCGCAATAAAATAAGGGAATGCCAAACTACCAAAGAAAATGGGTCCTTGCTGATACATTGTTGAAATGCAACCTAGATCTTCATTCCTTTGTATACATAAATGGCTTTCTTGGAGCAAGCATACAAGTCGCCCCAGTGCAGTGCACATACAGGAAAAAATAGTAGCAAAAGCAGGATTACCAGCAAGGGATGGAAGAAGACCCATAGATAAAATAAGTGCTAACAATTCATAATCTAAAGCAGGATCATCCAATGCGTCATTAGCATTGCTCGCTTGTTTCTTCATGCCAAATATGTTAGTCTGCTTTAGTTTATCCTCAACTATCTTCAATGTTTCGAACCAAAGGGAATCGTATGGAAATAGCAAGGCACTTTTCAGTGCCACAACAGGCTGTATATTAGCTAACATTGAAGTTAGCTTCCATACCTCATCCTCAGTGAGCAACACTGTACTTTTGTTTGAGGATGTTTCATCTATCAGTCGCAAGACCTCTTCCAACTGGCACTGTTCAATGAGCTTTTTAAGAATTATCGTCCAACAAATATGAAATGTATGAACTGAGGAAACTCTATTGGGTCTCTCGTCTACCTTTGCTTTTGGTTCTTGAAATGCCTCCCATCCATCATCCCACTCAACTACCTCATTCCAATCATCCTGTGCTCCTGTTGCTTTTTGTGTCTCTTCTGTCTGTTTATTTTCAGTTCTTTGACTGTCATTCTCAAACAATCCTTCCCACTCTTTCAGAAGAGATCCTAACACTGATAAGTGTGGTTTAGATACAGCCTTATCAGCTAATGCACAAAACAAAGACACTGCTGAGTCAACTGTCACCAGGTCCTCTCCATTTACTTCCACATCTTGCCAGAGATCAGATATCAACTCTGTTGACTTCAGGGCAACCAAAGTAGTTTTCAACCCATGAACATTTGATTTGTTTTCTGTTGAATGATTATCCATATCCAGATAATGGAAGGCATCCCATCCATCCCAGGGTAATAAAGAATTGTCCTGTATATCAAAATCTTGCGTATACCCTCTTCCTGAAATACTCTGTAGAAGTTCCAAGGCATAAACTCGAACTTGATTAGGTAGCTGCATATCTTCAGCGAATGCACTCAACTTTGACCAAACTGCATGTCTTACCCTTTGCAAAATTACAAAATCGCGTTGTGATGGCTCAAAGGCATTTACTTCATCATCCTCATAAGAGATACAAGCAAGTGATGACAACAGATTGCATAAACGTCTGGTACTAAGCTTGTTGATTTGAATTGCTAAATCATTGGAGACCTGGGAACGTATCTCAAAGAGGACAGAATCAATAAGAGCTACATATGCCTCCTGAATATCTTGAAAGCTATCAACATCTTTACCTCTAAGAGCTGTCATATTTTCCTCATATTTATCCATTGCTTTCTGATGAACCATATGATCAGCAGATTTTAAGCTGGTATCTGACGCAATACTTTCTATTCCCTGAAAGCAAATCTGAGCAATATCTCTAAAGGAACAACCTGCAGTAATCATTGTTGTAAGGAAATTCGAAAGCTCATTTTTAAGACAAATTGGATTTTCTGTATCACCAACACTTGATGTGCATTCTGGCCCAAGTCTTTCTTTTATATGCATGTAGTGGGCTGACAAAATTTTATATAAGAAACCAAGCCGTTGCTTGTTAGAAGCATCCAGTGCAGTGTACACAGTGAAGGAAAGGACCTTTAAAACCTCTCCCGCATGCTCCAAAAGTTCATTCCAATGTACTGAAATTTCAGCTTCAATTTCCTCATTTGTCCACAATTGTGAGACAAGAAGAGAACTTAAATATCGCACAAGTACCTTCATGAAGCAAAACCTAAAGTTAATTAACTTTTTACCATTCTCTGCATGTTACATATGCGCTAAGAAAGAAATAAGAGTACTAAGCTTCCATAATGTACTGCAGGCAAAACACTACATGAGATTTCCAACACCAAAGAATAATTGAAGTTCATACCTCTGATCTCTTGACTCCATAATTGTCTGCTAATATTAATCCATTTAATAGAACACTCTTTTTCTCCATTTTGACAGACTCAGCCAATGAAAAAACTACCCTTTGTATGTATTCAGTATCTCCAGACAAAAATCTGCTTGTTTCCACCCCAGGAATTATTTGTTCCAAGTTCCTGGCCTGATCGGCTAGTTTTTGCTGTTCTTCAATTCTAGAACTCCATTCCTTCCAGAAGGTTGCCTCTATTTCCTCCTTTTTGCCACTGCTGTCTGAACCACAAAATTTGGAAGGTAGTTGGAGAGAAGCAAAGGAAAAAAATTATAGACTAGATAACAAAATATTACCAAAGCATATAACAACTAATAATTAAATGAATTACGAGCTGGAAAATTAATATATTTTTTGTGGTGAAGATGCATAGAGGCAATACCATTCTTACCATATCTTAAGCATAAGAGTCACTGGAGATGCCAGGGATGGAAAATTTGGAAAAACATGCCAACAACAATATAGGCACAAAAGGGTATAGGAACACAATGCATTTATTTGAATATCATGCAACTAGAAAGATCAACTCTCATGAACTACTTACAAAACTACTTATTCTCTAAGTTATTAGATATGATCAAAGATGGAACAAGGTGAGAAGAATTGAGAAAAGTACTTCTAAACACAAATGAGATGCCAAAATTTGCCAAGAATGAGGTACCTAGGGTTTGGTTTCTTTTGAACCAACCACCCTTTGAAGTGTGCAAGCTCCATTGTTTTAGCTTGATGCTCCTCTAATATTCATTGATATTGGAGGACTTAAACATTCTAGGACGAAAAGATATTGCTAAGAGTCCTCAAGACCCCATAGCCCAATGGTAAGGGCCATCTCCATCCTTTATTCTTCAAACACTTTTTAATTTTCCTTTTCTCAGAAATTTTAAGTGATCTAGGGTTTGTCTAAGTTCCATTTTACATTGCTAGATCACTCCACTCAAGTAAGAGCTAACCCTTGGTCTCATCCTTAGTTTTTAAAACCGGAACAGTTCGTTATCAGACTGCCCAACCGGCTGGGCGGATGGCTGGCCGAGTCCAACCGGCCTTCAACTCAGCTCGGTGACCAGTTTGGTATCGAACCGGCCGAGTCGAAGCCAATTCAATACCAAACTGGTCGAACTGACTGGTTCCATGCCTGCTTGTCTGGTTGGATGCCAGACCCACAGAGTTGATGGTTGCTGCATTGATGGATATTCTCAAGGACAATATACATATGTTCTCTTTTAGGTGGTTTGCAAGGAATAAAGGTTCATCTTTTCCTAGTAAATGTAAGGGTTGATAATTATTGCAGCTGAGATGTTTCCAAACTTAAAGAAAAAAAGGTTTATTTCTCTTAGAGATAAGATAATTTAGACATAAAACAGAACAGCATCAATGGAAAAGCCATGGTTCTTGATTTCATATCAAAAGAATCAGCCCATATCTTCTTTCCTCTGTAGAGCTTTAGTCAGTAGGTATTCATAATTGAAATATACAGAAATACTTGTAGATAATAACCAGCAATTACTAATTGCCAAATTGTTCAGTTGGGCCTTATTTTCTCCCCTTTCCCTTGCTTTGTTTTTTCATAACATGTATCAAATTCCTAAATCAGGTGACATATGACCCTGGGAATTATCCACCAACCTTAGCTAAGAGTTGTCTTCTGTTAGGGTTCAAAAGTGATTGACATGGATATTTCTATTGGATTACCAAACTGTGAAACACAGTCATGCTTAAAAACAACAATTAAGGGCCTAGATACAGCCTTTTAAAATAATAGCCTATCCTATAGCAGGCTGCAAATTTTTAAAGTTCTGGATGGTAGAATTAACATGTTTTATGGACTGTAGAGGCCATTTAGAGCCTCACTGATTATGTATTTTGTTGCTGATATGTATTGCACTTGGTGCCATTTTGATATATACACCCTTACATGATATATAGATGAGCAAACTTTGCATATTTCGTCTCTAATGGTTCGGAATCATGGTTTGAAAGCTTTAAAATAACTTTTTTCATTAAAATTTTATTATTTAATGTATTGTTTATTGAACCAAGTCGTTGAAATCAAACCAGTCCGAGTCGATCCGAGTCCGAGTCGATGTCCCAGTTGATAGGTGACAGAGTCAATGTCCGGTTCCGGTTTTAAAAACTATGGTCTCATCTTTCAATACTTGAGCATAATATTGCAGGTCGATTTCTTTTTCTACTTGGTTTTCATGGCATGTCAAGTTGCTTGAGAGTGCCATTTAATTTCATGTTTATTTTGTTAAAATCATACAAACTTTTGGCACTTACACTCACTTAACTACCTCATTTGCTAAGAGTTTCCATTTCTAAAATCTGAATGCATGTGCGAAATGAGATAAGATCCCTATATGCTTGTCTTCATGGTTGAATTTGTGAAAAACAACCTTTTTTGACAACTATAAAAATATCCAATTTAAGTAGGATAAAATAGAGAGATCCATAAGGATACATATGAATGTGATATAAGAATGAATAATGATTACAACTGAGAATGAGGGCCATATATATATCCACACAGGGGTGCCCTTTCATTAAGAGACGTGTCCTTTCATTATGAGGTGTCTCTTTAATACATATTAATTATTAATTATTAATTATTGTTACTATTTATTTATTTTTATATTTTAAATATTGTGTTTATTACATTGTCTCCCCCTTTAGAAATGCTTTGTCCTCAAAGCATAATTATGGAACGATTTATGTCTTGCTCTAGCTTGTGTTGTATCCGCATGGTTCTTAGTTCTTGTTGTTGTTAGGGTGGATGATAAGAAACAATACGAACTTTTAAGTGCTAAGCACAATTGTCGAACTGTAAAAGGATTTGACCATCCTAATTCAATCCCTTATGGAATGTTGCACCTATGTGATACCCAACATGAATTGTTATTATGAGACTCAATGACATTGGTATCAATATTCTCCAAAAGATAGATTAATTGCTTTTGTTTTAAGCGATGTTGATACTTTGACAGGTTAAAGTGCCTGCTCTTGCAATTGGGATGTCGATAAGGTGTATTCATAGCATGACTTTCTTTTATTGTACGGTGTACCTATAGCGATCTTAGGATTTACTTTTGGTGTTTTATCTCCTTCATGCACTGGTTTGTTGTTAGTTGCATTTTTATTAGTAAGTACACCTGAAATTTCCATCGTTTGCACTCCAACAAACACATGTCTTTTCTTGAACTGAATTTGCACCTTCTTGAACTATGATGTGGATTGGATTTGTATTTGTTCCTTTTTCCACAACTTGGATCTTTACATCAGAAGATTTCGATGCTTCCTTCTCGATAAGTTGTTCTAACTTATTTTCCAGTGACTTCTTTGTTAGCTTTTATAGCTCAGGAGGTACTCTGCATGTTTTGCTTCTATGTGAAAGTGACCTTGCATTTGCACAACTAGGCACTTGACATTGTAATAGGTGTTTTATAAAGTTGTAATAAAGTGGCTCTTAAGTTGAAGTGACTTTTTGTAAAAGTGACCACCTATTATTTTATTAAGTGACTTTATGTCATAAAGTGCACTTATGTCATAAAGTGCACTTATGTCATAAAGTGGAAAAATACTTTAGTAAATTTAAGGATTTATTTTGGAGGGAATAAATCATGTCCCTTGATCTTGTAAAGGCAAGATTAGATCTTGGCCATTGGATTTAGGGATGGGAAAGGTGAAAAGTCATTTTCAGATTATAAGAGTAAGCCTAGGGTAGTGTGCAAGACAAGCCAAGAGAAATTTGAGAGAGCTAGAAAGAGAAGTGTATGCAGCAGATTTGGCACGGATTCCAAGAGAGTTTGGGCACAAATCCCAAGACAATTTTTTCTGGAAAAGTTGTTGAAGTTCATAGCTGAGTGGGAGGCCGAACTGAACGGATCCTTATAGGTTGTATAGCAGCAAGGAGGGCACAACAATCAAGGCAGCTTGTGGCACGATTTTTGAGGCAGTTTTTAGGTTTTTTCTGCTGCAGATCAGTCGTACAGATCTGACCGTACAGCAGAAGGTTAGCACTGTTTTCAAGGTGTTGCTTCTCAGTTGGGTCGTACAAGCTGTACGAACTTGTGGCACAGTTTTTAAAACAGAATTTGGGGACTGTTTGTGGGTGTCTACAAGCGATTTTAACTTGTGTTTCTCTTGCTGCCAAATGTATTACTGTTGTTGCTTTTGTACTTCCTGAAGCAGATAATAAATTTCTCTTGGTCGGTTTCCCCATTGTTGCCAAAATTCTAAGTGTGCACATGGATTTTGTGATTGTTGGTCATTGTTGTTTTCCACTGCTAGTTGCTTAGTAATGTGTGTTCCTGCTTATGAAGTATAGCTGAATGTGGGTTAATACATATCAGAGCTCATTTAAGATAGAAATCTTTGTTTACTAAGTGTTTGACAAAAGTCCTAAGTGAATTAGTGTGCTTTTGTTGTTTATTTTCTACATTCTTATCATTTTTAAGCTTCTTGATTTGCGTAAATAGGTTTTGATTAGGATTTTTTAAGTGTGAACTTTCTTCCTCTTTTTTTGATAATTTCTTGCCGAGATCTTGATTCTCTTGTTCCAACTTCTAAATGCACTGTTTTGTATCCTTCGACTTCTTGATCTGCGTAAGCAGTTTTTTACTGTGATCTTTTAAGCGAGAAATTTCTTCATTTTTATCTGTGATAACTTGGTTGAATTCTTTTTGCACTTTTTGTACTATTTTTTTATTATCTTTAAGGATAATCTTTGAGATATCTTGAATATCGTTTGATGTTACTGGATCTCAATCCAATTTAACATCTTGTAACATTATCTTCTTTTTATAGGAGAATGTCAAAACCTACTTCTTTGTGTTTAAGATGAAAGACCCTAGTGTTTCCATCCAAGGTGAACCCAGAAGTATGTCACCATCATCGCTCCATAAGGATCCAACAGTGAACGGCAATACAAAAGTATAATTTCCAATGTTCAGCTGTAAACTGCTTATGTAATATTGCTTTTCATCCGATGAGCCTATCTTTTCAATTATATTTGACTCGGGAATCACTAACTGGTTAGCAAATTTGATGTCAAGCCAGGAGTGGGCAGAAAACATAACTCCATGGGTGATGTTTATTGCATTAGCTTGTAGGTTAATAAATACATAGAATTGTGACTGTTGGTCTTCCATAATTGAAGACGTTTCCTATTACCTACAACTCTTCATATTTACAATTATTTACATAGAAAACACAATCCTAAGGATTACGTGTCTAACATTCTCCCCCTCAATCCGAAGGGGTGTGTGTGAGTCCAAGCATCATTCTAAACTTCTCAATTTTTTCTCTTCCAAGCACTTTGGTGAAGATGTCCGCAATTTGCTCATTGGTGGAACAATGTCTTAAGTGAATAGCCTTGGCCTCTACATGATATCAAATCGGATGATACTTTGTGTTGATGTGCTTGGTTCAATCATGGAATCTGGGATTCTTGGCCAACAAGATTGTAAAAGTATTGTCATCTAGATGAGGAATAGAATTCACTTGTTTCTCCTACAAATCTTCAAGTATTATCCTGAGCCACACAATCTCCTTTGTTGCTTCTACAACTGCAACATATTTTGCCTCTGTTGTGGAATCTGTTGGAACTAATTGTTTGTGTGATCTCCAAGAGATAGTTGCTAATCCAAGACTCATGAGATAGACTGAAGTTGATACTCCATTTTCCTTATCTTCATCAAAGTTTGAATCAGAATATCCAATCAGGTTGAAGTCATCCACCTTAGAGTACCTGAGTCCAAAATCTTGATTTCCTTTCAAGTATATCAAAACTCTTTTTGCAGCAAACCAGTGTCCTTCACAAGGCTTTTGCATGAACCTGGAAAGAATCCCAACAACAAATGAAATGTTTGGTCTGGTGGTAGTAAGATAGATAAGACTTTCCACCAGCTGTCTATACTTGGTTGCATCCTCAAATTCATTCCCTTCTTTTGATGTGAGTTTCAAATTCTGTTCCATTGGAGTAGAAACAGGATTGCACTCAGCCATGCCAAACTTGTTCAACAATTCTCCAATGTACTTCTTTTGAGAGATGAATATGTACCTCGGATTTTGAAACACTTTAATGCCCAAATAGTAGTGAAGATGTCCCAAATCTATCATCTCGAAGCCTTTCTTTTTGGATGCAATGTAGTTCTCATTGTTCCATGTTATCAACAGAGCATCTACATATACTACAAGATATACAACAGTTTTTCCAACTTTCTTGACAAACAAAGTCGTATCGTCAAGATTGAAATGCTTGAAATTCAATTTCAGAAGATGCTTAGTTAACTTTTCATACCATGCTCGCGATGCTTGTTTCAAGCCATATAAGGATTGTTGTTGATTGCAGCTTCATGAAACATCCTCCAGATCGTTCTCCTCTGGACTGAGTTGAGACATCTGTGAGAGAGAGCCCAAGTGTTGGGTGTGCCCATGTGATGGGTGTGCGTCAGACTCTGAACTAAGTTGTGATGACGTGTGGTCTCTTGCTTTGTACCCCTTTGGACTGAGTTGAGTCAACTTGAGATGGTCTCCTGCCTTGTACTCATATGGACTCAGTTGAGTCGGCTTGAGATGGTACTCTAGATGGTTCTCCTATGGACTCAGTTGAGAAATTTGTTGAGTATGACGTCCCTGTGGCTGAGCACAGGTGGATGTGTCCCTAGTGGCTGAGCACTAGTGGACGTGTGAGATCCTTGCTATATTGTCCGAGGGTAAGATTTACTTGTAACCCTAATTTGTGATGTAAAGGGTACAAGTCGACCCCACCATATGTAAAAGATAATTAATAATTGTGTAATGATTAATTATATTACTGAGTTATTGAGGTCGACCTTATTGTGCCAATAGACAGACCTTTTGTTGTGTCAAGTTTTGTATAAATAGAGGTGAATCCCTATTGAGGATAACACACACTCTCACTTGTCTTCTCATTATTTCAGACCTACTTATACAGTTGAAGTGCGCATCTTTCTAGGGCGCAAGTTTCTAGGTTTTGGTAAGCACCCTCTTGTGTGCTAAGTCTATGGTGTGGGGGATCTTCTCTTGAGAATATAGCAAAGGATTGTTGGGTTTTTCCCTTGATTGAGAAGGGTTTTCCCAGGATACTTCTTGTGTTCTTGTGCATGGTTATTCTTCTCGTGATCTTGGTTATTGCAACACTTGTGTATGGTGTTGTTGCATTTGTTTATGGTTCAAGTACATGCTAAATGAAATAAACCTCATGCTTAAGCCAAGCACCTTAAAATTCAACATGGTATCAGAGCAGAGTTCTTGAAAGAACCATTGCACAAGTTTCTAGCAAGTTGTCACTTCCCAGTTGCAGAAAAGTACATCCCTCTAGGGTTTCTAAGAAAAAGTACGACCCTCCTCTTGTCAGTTTCAGTGCTTTATACTTGAGCGTTGGGGCTAATTCTTGCATAGAAGTGTACAAACTCCTTCAGCGCACCTCCAGAGACTCTCAGAGTGCAATTCCGAGGATTTTTTATTTTTGGCCCTAGGGTTTCTAGGGTTCCGCAATTTTCTACAAAAATTTTAGTTTTAGGGTTTCTGCAGCTCATTGAAGGATTTTTCAAGCTTACCAGTGTCCTTCTGACTTTCAAGGCTTATTGTTGGCAGTCATAAGTCCAACGAAACCTAAGATTGCTAGCCTAGCCTAGTCGTTAGGTTTCCTAGCCTAGCTGTTAGGGTTTGTGGAAGAATCTACAAACCATGAGGAACAGAACCTTGGTGGAAGATAGGCTTRATGGATCAAACAACTTCAGTTCCTGGAAGTCAAGACTACAGATCAACYTGGAAGAGGATGACCTATTGAGTGTGATACAAAAGACTYTACTAGAAACAGCTACCGATGAAGAGAAGGAAGATGACGTCAAAGCAAGGAAGATAATCATCTATTCAATAAGAGATCATCTCCTACCTCGTATTGCCAAMCTGAAGACAGCTTATGAGATGTATGATGCATTGAAGAATATGTTTGAGAGTACCAACACCCTCAGAGCTCTTACATTGAAGAGTTAGCTTCAACATATCAAGATGACAAAAGCTGACACTGTTGCCACCTTCTTCATGAAGATTTCAGAGATCAGAGATCAGTTGGGTGCCATTGGAGAAACCATATCAAACAGAGAACTTGTCTTGACCACTCTCAATGTTCTTCCAAGACATTTGGAACCATTTCTTCAAAGTATCAGTGGTGGAGTAGAACTACCTAATTTTGATCGTCTATGGACAGATTGTACCCAGGAGGAAATCAGACTTATAGCCAGAGGAGTGCAAGACTACCCTCATGATGACAATCATGCTCTTGCTTTTCATACAAAGAAAGGCAAAAGAATAAATAGAAGTTTCAACAAAACATTCAAAGACAAGAAAACTTCACTAGCTTTAGGTCATGAACACAGGAAAGACAAATAAAAAATTCAGTGTTTCAGATGTGACAAGTATGGACACATTGCGAGAGATTGTCCTACCAGAAAGAAAGGAAGACACCTTGCATCCACTGGTGATGTTGATCCAGAGCCACATCAGAGAGATGAAGACATAAAAGATGAAGCATTCTTCTTCATATCAACACTCTCAGGTACGGTTCCTACTGATAGTGATATTTGGCTAATTGACAATGCTGCCTCCAGTCACATGACCGGATATAGAGATCATCTGACAGACCTTGTTGAGAAAGAGTCCAGTCTACATGTTGTACTTGGAGACAATGCCAGATATAATGTGAAAGGAGTTGGAACTTCTACATTTCAACTAGATTCTGACATACCCCTTCAGTTGAGTGAGGTACTATATGTATATGGGATGAAAAGGAACCTTGTCTTTGTTTTTGCCTTAAAGGATAAAGGCTACAAGGTTACCTTCTCTGAAGGAAAGGTTCTTGCATGGCACAAGAACTCACATATGAATTATGCCCGAGTGATTGGTGTTCGAGAAAACAGGTTATACAGGTTGACTATCCGACCAGTCCAAGCCTTGTTACATGATACTATCAGCTTGAGCGAGCTATGGCATAGTAGACTTGCTCATATACATTATTGAGCCCTTCCATCTCTAGGGAAGATGGTAACAGGCCTTCCAGAGATACATGTTCAACATGATGGCATTTGCAAAGGTTGTGCACTTGGCAAAATTGTCAAGGGGTCCTTCTTGAGCAATGACAGCAGATCTGAGGGAATCTTAGACTTGATACATTCAGATGTGTGTGGACCCATGACTATTGATTCCTTGAACGGATATTTGTACTATGTGCTCTTCATCGATAATCACTCTTGGAAGACGTGGATTTATTTCTTGAAGACCAAGGATGGAGTCCTTGCGAGATTTCAAGAATTTAAAGCTCAGGTTGAGAACCTGACCGGGAGGAGGATCAAGGTGCTAAGATTAGATAATGGAGGAGAGTACACCTCCAGGGATTTCAGTGATTTCTGTATTGAGGCAGGGATCAAGAGGGAGTACATCATTCCTTATAACCCTCAACAAAATGGGGTTGCAGAGAGGAAGAACAAAACCATCATTGAGGCAACCAAAGCAATGATACATGATCAGAATCTACCTATGATTTTGTGGGCAGAAGCATCCATGACAACAGTGTATGTTCAGAATAGGAGTCCTCATCAGATCTTGAAGAACATGACTCCCGAAGAAACTTTCACCGGAGTGAAGCTTAAGGTTGGACACTTCAGGATATTTGGGTGTCTAGTATACTTTCATCTACCCAAGGAGAAGAGGACCAAGCTAGACCCTTCAGGCAGAAAGGGTACATTTGTGGGGTACAGTGAATCTTCGAAGGCATACCGGATCTACATCCCTGGTCAGAGACAGATTGAGGTCAGCAGAGATGTCATCTTTGAGGAAGAGATAGCCTTTCGAAGATCCAAAGAATCTCAACTGGAGATTGACAGCAAGACAGTACCTTCTCCCCCTTCAACAGTTCAAAGGGAGATAGTCATTGATCCAGTTGATCCCGTAGCTCCAGTTGATGTCCCCAGAGACATTGCAGTAGGCCATAAAAGGCCTTCCTGGGCTCGACAAACTCTGCAGGAGGCAGAGGGACATGCAACTCCTTGAGGCACATTCCGAGAGAGCAAGAGACCACAGAGATTTTCGAGCTACATTTCAGATATGAGCCACATCATTGATACTGAGCCTTCTTGTCATGGAGAAGCAACAGGACAACAGGTATGGCAAGATGCCATGACAGAAGAGTATCAGTCCATCATGAAGAATGATGTGTGGGATATTGTTCCGAGACCAGAAGGGAAGTATGTAGTGACTTCCAAGTGGATCTATAAAATCAAACATGCAGTTGATGGAAGTGTCGAGAAATACAAAGCGAGATTTGTGGCCAGAGGGTTCTCTCAGGTGGAGGGAATTGATTATGAGGAGACATTTGCTCCAGTGGCCCGATACATGTCTCACGTGGGAACCAACCTCGTGCTCAACACAAGCGCTAAACTCTGGGAGAATCTCAGTATGCCAGCCAAAATAGTGCATGTTGGCTCTTAACCCTCAATATTTTCAAGGGTGAAAATCTAGGGGTTAACAAGTGGGAAGGAGCAGCCTTTCAAGAAGGAGTCACGGTACAAGATGACCATGCAGGATGCTCATGAGTGGGAGGCTTTTAGAAGCATGTTCAAAGGGAATTCTTCAAAGAAAGGTCCGAGCGAGATGGCAGGGATAGTTTTTTGTTCAAAGGGAGCAACGAATCAGGTGGATTGGAGAGAAGCCATGGTAG
>ML877074.1:10306-20533 GCA_009831015.1 Picea engelmannii | reverse complement strand
TACTCTCTCATGAGTATTCCTAGGGGCCTATATCAACTACCCCTCATTATTACATTTATTACCCACCAACTAGCTAGTGGACCTATTTATTACCCACCAACTACCTAGTGGGCCTTATTCCATGATAATGGCCACATTACATTCATTATCCACCTTAGGTACCTCCCTAGGTACCTAGCATTACATTAATTATTCTCCCTAGGTACATTACACCCCTAGGGCCAACCCTAGGGCTATCAAATTAATCACCTCCTTTTAATCCACCCTAGATATTGAGGATACTAAGCACCCTTTAGACATTGTCAATCCACACACAAATAGAGATAGGTTAGTGAGATGGTTTCCTTCTGCTTGTTATCACTAGAGTACCCTAGTATCCTCACCGTCATTCCAAGTATCGTGAATCTGCCTCTTTCCAACATCGAGTACCATCTAGTTCTCCTTACCCACATTCTTGGACAAGGGGGCAAGTGCATATTACCAGCTTTCTTTCTACTTCTAGAGGTTGGTCAGCCTTGGATGTCAAGGAGCTTTTGGGAGGGCATCCTACTTCCTCCAAGGATTTTCCAACCTGGCCTCGTTATCCCTGGACATTCGCCTATGGATGTTATCATATCCTATAATATTCATATCAAGGTGGCAGATGATGACACCATTGGTCCTTCCACTTTGCACATTGCTATAGATATGTGACAACATCGATCTCTTGCATAATATTCATCACTCCTTGACGGCCATTTGTAAATATACTTGGGTCATATAGCTTGCGTTTACCCCCATCTCACTATGTTTACATTGTCTTAGTGTTTAGCTACTTTTTCAAACCTTGGGGATCTTTTTCTAACCTACTTCTTCTCTATTTATTGGATGTCATTCGTGGACATTATTATAATTTCTTTATTTCTTTCTTCATGATTCCAATGCTCTTTATTTAGATGTGCCTATGGTCTCTGGACTCACAACACTAATGTTACAAGAGATTTTACTTGTTGATTGTTTAAGTGTTTCACAAGGCACTATAGAACTAATTTTCCTTATTCACAAACATGTTCTAGTTCCTAGTCTACAAAACTATAATGAGATTACATGCAGAGAAAAAGAAACAACATAAGGCATATTGATATGAGCATAGTACTAGCAATGAAAGAAGATACCCACACACCAGAATCACAAGGGAGAAAGTATGCAAGTATAAGATAAGATTGTCAGAATTGTACACATGCAATAAACTCTAAATTAAGTATTTATAAAGGTGCATAAAGTCCAAAATCAAAATGTATATGCACAAGCGCCATGCAAACCACTTAACCTTTTCCAAATAAAGCTCATACAAAGAAGGAAAACTTCAATGAGAAGAAAGCTAAAAGCGAGTATGAGTTACAATTAGAAATATATAATATATTACATTGCCAAAATGATGGTCAAAGGTAAGCCAAAATAGGTCCAAAGATGTTGAAAGAAGAGTTTGACAGCGTTATAAGCATAAAGAGTCTTGTTGCAATGATTATAATCTGTCATCTTCAAAAATCCATTGATTAACACAGAGATATAGCCATTCTTTTACTAGGTGATAAGAAAACCACTAACAAAATCCATGGAGATGGATTCCCATGGCTTAGAGGGAACTGACAAAGGTTGGTACAACCCAAGTTTCTTGTTAGAAGGCTTGCTTTTGATATAAAGGCAACACCTTTGGAGGTAATCTTCAACATGTTTCTTCATGGAGGGCCAAAAGAAATACCTCTGCAAGTGCAACACAATTCTTTGCACATGAAAATGTCCCCAATAGGGTGAAGAATGGGCCCCCTTAATGAGAAAGCAAGCTAAACCAACAAATACACGCAACTAATTCAACTTGTACAAGAAACCATCTCTCACTGTACACTTGAGGAAAGGGGTCTGATTGACCACAATGGCTTGTTGGATAGCTTCTATGATAGGACCAAGTAAGGGTCGATATAATACTAGGTTCTCTAGTCCTCATATGTTGCAAATCTTTCCAAGATAGAAAGGGCCTTGGCAAGGGGGGGGTCTACTCAGAAGATCATCCATTTTATTTACATTCCACTAAGTTTCTAGGACACAAGAACGAAACATGTCCGAGGGACATGTGGAGACACCCCTCAAATTTTAGGGAACATCATGGGGGACATCGAGATCCCCAACATAGGGAACCCTATTCGAAATCCTAAAAAATAAAAATTAAATATATGAAAAATAATAATATTTATAATTTTTCATTTTTTCTAGGGGGCAACGCATAGGCATCCCCCTTCTTTGTGGGAGCACCCTAGTGTCACCCAAAAAGGGGAAATGTTCCCCTTGCATTTCCATGCCCCCTGCTCCTTGAAAAAAGGAGCATTTGGAAACATTTCACATGTGGTTTCCTTGTCCCAAAAGCACAGGGAATGAGGGGGTGTGCTCCCCCACTGTAGGGAGCGCATCCCCATGTAACACTACTATATTTGAGTTTCCCTTCTTATTTTATGACTAAATGAAACTATTGAATGTAGGAAAGCCATTTTAAATATCTCTCTTCCTAAATTTAGATTGGGAATTCAAAAACTAACAAGGTTGATGAACAATGTGTAAGATAGTTTCCTTACCAAGGGATGTAGTGTCACCATTTCTTAAATGTTTGAAGCAATGCATAAAACCCTTTGTCATAAGTGTTGCAATTGAGTTTGGCCTAGGACAAGGCCTCTGAATGATATGCCACTAGATGTCCTCATTGTTTCAGAACAATATCTAACACATATTGGGAAGCATCTATCTTAAGCTCAAAAAGGTTATTACATGTCCAAAAGAGCAAGCACCAAGGAAAAGAAGAGAGTATCCTTCAACTTATGAAATATTTGTTTTGCTTCAGTAGTCCAATGAAGAGTCTTCTAATTGTTGGCCTGATTCAGAGGGTGAGCAACATTGTAGTAGTGGGAGATGAATTTCCTATAGAAATTCATGCCTCCTAGGAAGCTCTTAAGATCGGTAGTAGTTGTAGGAATACGTCAGTGCTTCAAGATCTAGACTTTGGCAGGATCTAGGTCATGTCAATAATGAAATATTGGACAAAATTCTAGCCAAAGAAGGATTCTTTATTTTGGCCTACAACTTGTGTTGGCAAGGGATGTCCAAAACAATGTAGACACGTTGCAAATGATCTCCCCAAATTTTGTTGAAAACCAAAAATATCATCTAACATTTCAATTAGATTCTTAAGACTAATTGACTTCAAAACATAAGACTTTCACCTTTTCTTTTAATTTTTTCAAGTGAAATTACAAGATATAATTATTTCCCACTTTTCCTAAGTGGTGAATGAAGATATGTCTCGAACCACTTCCTACACTTCACATTGAAACTTGTGCAAAAAGTTCCTACTCGAGCTACATTTCTCAACACTCCCTCTTAGCAAGGAAGGAATTCTGCATCAATCCAAGTCTATCTCTAAACACTTCAAACTTCCCTTTTGCTAAGGGCTTGGTCAAAATATCAACTACCTGCTGGTCTATGGGAATATACTGGAGCTCCATTGCTCCCTTTTGAATCATGTCTCGTATGAAGTGATATCTAATCTCTATGTGCTTTGACCTATCATGAAACAATGGATTACCAGAGAGTTTGATACAAATCTGATTATCATAGTAAAGGACTGTGGGATCCAACTCCTAATCAAACAATCCTGCAAGTAACTTGCGAAGCCAGATGGCGTCTCAACTAGCAGTATTGGTTGCCATGTATTATGCCTCTATTGAGCTAAGTGCCATGGAAGTCTACTTCTTGTTGAACCAGGATATCATTGTTGAACCCAAGCTAGAGCAACACCTTGAGGTGCTCTTCCTATCTGTCGCACTACCCGCCCACTCTGAGTCTAAATACCCCTACAACTTCACTTCACCATCTCCAAAATATCTCAAACCATAATCCACTATGCCCTTTCAGTTTCTAAACACATGTTTTGTTGCTACCCAATGCTCTTGCCTTGGCTCCACCATGAACTGACTCAAGGTGTTCACTGTAAAACATTTATCTCTGGTCTGGTGTTGACTAAACACATCAAGGAACCAATCAGTTACATGTACAACGTGGGATCCACCAACTCTGAATCTAAAGTTGTCACCTTCTTCAGATTAGTGATTATGGGTGTCGCCATAGGTTTGCAATCCTCCATCTGAAACCTCTTAAGGATCTCAACTGCATACTTACCCTACCCAAGGAAAATCTCTCTTGGTTTCTACGAAACCTCCAAACTCAAGAAGTAATGCATCATGTCGATGTCCTTCATCTCAAACTCAGCTACCATGTCTGCTTTGCACCCTGCAATGAACTTCTTTGCACCCGTAAGAAACAAGTGATCTACATACAACACCAAAATGAGCCCATACTCTGCAACAAATATATAATATAGGTTAGGATCTGCTTCACTTTTGATGAAGGCCATACTTTGTAGATATCCATCTATCCTAGAATATCATGCTCTTGTTGCATGCTTGAGTCCATACAAGGCTTTCTTAAGCTTGCAAACTTGGGACTCCTTTGCATTTACCTCAAATACCTGAGGTTACTCTATGTACACTTCTTCCTCATTGATCCCATCAAGGAAAGTTGTATTCACATCCAGTTAATGTATCCTCCATCTCATAAATGAAACTAAGGACATAACTACTCTAATGGAAGTGTACCTGACACCAAGAGCAAATGTCTCTGCATAGTCCACTCTCTCTTTTTGGGAGAACCCTCTCATCACAAACCTTGCTATGAACTTCTCAATGTTGCCATCTGTCGCATGCTTGATCTTGTAGAGCCACTTGGAACTCACCACTGACTTCCCGCTCGATCTTGGCACTATGTCCCAAACATCATTCTTCATGACAGAGGTGTAGTCCACCATGGCATCCTGCCATAATTGCTAGTATGATGCCTCCTGAAAACTAGAAGGCTCAAAATCTATGATGTTGCTCATCAATGCCATGTAATATGGAAATTTTTTCGAAGGTCTGCTCTCTTTAAATGTGCTCCTAGGAGCCTCCACATACTCCTAAGCATCCCTCAATGTATGAGTGAACCATCGATGTCTCCTGACAGAAGTGGAAGGGGTTATTGTCTCCACCTCTTCACTTGAAGGTTGCTATACTACTCTAGAAATCACTGGTGACCCTCACTCAACCTTTGAAGCTTCCAGCTCATCATCCTCTGTCACTGGAATAGGCTCATGGGACTTCCTGGATGCAAAGTCTTCCTCAAACTTTACATCCATACTCACTACTATCTTCCTCTGCTCTGGAATATAGACCTTGTAGGCCTTTGAAGACTCATTGTAACCCACAAATAAACCCTTCCTACTGGAGGGCTCCAACTTAGTCCTCTTCTCTATCGATACATGGATATAAGTTGTACAGCCAAAGATGAGGAAATGACACACCTCTGGCTTCACACCAATGAATGCCTCCTCTAGTGTCTTGTCCTCCAAAATCCTATGAGGACACCATTTCTATCCAAAATCCTATGAGGACACTTGTTCTAGATGTATATTGTTGTGTTACATGCCTTTACCCAAAGAAACATCAGCAAGTCCTGGTCATGAATCATGGCCTTAGCAACCCCTATGAAGGATTGAATCTTTCGCTCTGCAACCCCATTTTGTTGTGGGTTGTACGGAACAGTCAGCTCCCTCTCAATTCCTACCTCCTTGCAAAAACCCTCGAATTACTTGGAGGCATACTCACCCCCATTGTCTGATCTCAAGACTTTGATTTCCTTCCCTATCAGGTTTTCGACTAGAGATTTGAACTCCTAAAACTTGTTAAAGACCTCATGCTTGGTCTTTAGAAAGTAGATCCAATTTTAGTGAGACAAGTCATCAATGAAGGAAACATAGTACATGCTTCCTAGAATCGATGTTACTGACATTGGTCCACAAACATTTGAATGCACTAAGTCTAGGATCTCCTTAGACCTATGCTCACCACTTGGGAAAGCAGCCTTGGCATGCTTGCAAAGCGTGCAACCTCTTCATACTCCATGTTGCTCAATACTGATCTATGGAAGACCCATGACTGTCTCCCTCAAAATAAGCAATGCTCTTCGATGCAGGTGCCTCGACCTTTTGTGCCACAACTCACACAAGTTGTCACTGTTATGAACCAAGCCTCAAACAAATTCACCTTGCAACCTATAAATATTACCTTCCCTAACCCCTATGGCATGTTTGGAAGTTGTCACGCTTGGCATGCTTGCCAAGCGTGCACCCTCTGTTGATAGTATGGTAGCTGCGGGAGGTATTAACCTCCATGTGTAACCTTTGACTAGAATAGAATATTCCGGAAGCAAGAGAAAGCCTAAACAGATGTGTAGAAACCCTAGAAGACAAGTCGACTCAGTAAAAGAATTAATATTAAAGTATTACCCTCCAGAAAGATAAGTCGGCCTAGACAGGTGACAAGGAGCACTATAAATACAGGGCGCTTGAGCTCATTTGTACACACTCACCTCACTCACTCTCTCAAGTATAGCGCAAGTTTGGAGTTGCAGCTGCAAGAATGGAAGGTGGATCCTCTGGGATGATTCTTGGTCTCTCTCTAGCGCTATCTAGCCTAAGATATGCGCCTTAATTTCTAGTATCTCTTGGTGGTATTCTTGGTGACATTCTTGGTGGTATTTTGATATTCTTGGTGGTATTCTTGGTAAGTGCAACTGCTGCAGCTGAGTATTGTTCTTGTTTTGTGGCTTTGGGACTTTTTGTTTGGTGAGCTATCTTTGGAGAAAGATGCGCTCTCTTGGTTATCTGTTGATTCTAGTGTTGCTTTCGGAATCATTCTATCTAGCAAAGGTTAAGGTGCTCGGGGGTGGGCTGCGTGCCTATGGTTGGGTGACAATAGTGATATTGTCTATGCTAAAATGAGCACATCGAATATTTTGACACCCTCTTCATACTCCATGCTACTCAATACTGATCTCTGGAAGACTTGTGACTATCTCCCTCAAAATAGGCAATGCTCTATGATGCAGGTGCCCCGTCCTTTTGTGCCACAACTCACACAAGTTGTCACTGTTATGAACCAAGGCTCAAACAAGTTCACCTTGCAACCTGTAAATATTGCCCTCCTTAACCCCTATTACTTGTGTTGTATTTGAGCTAGATTCCTTCAAATTGATAAGGACATGTTGGTTCTTGAACTCAACTACATCGCCTTTATCCTCCATAACTAAAACTAAAAGCAAGTTCTTTCTGAGACCCAAAACAAACAAAACATCATCAAAATCTAAAGATTTACTTGACTCGAGCTGGAAGGGAATAGTACCAACTCCTGCTACTAGGTACTTGGCATCATCACCAAGCTTAACCTGTACTCCTGAGAACTGCTTCATTAGGCTAGAAAATAACTATCGGGTTGATGTCATATGACGAGATGCCCCACTTTCCACATACCGTGCATTCCTAGGAATTGTGTTGGTAGAAAGGCAAGATACCATCGAGAAATCCTCCTCTAACTTGGCAGAAAACTCGTTCATCAGAGTTTCTACAAAGGTTGCTACCTGCTACTATTGTTGTTTTCCTTTACCCTTCTTTTTATCTAGACACTATGATGCATAATGATCGCGCTTATGACAAATGAAACACTTGATTTTACTCATGTCCTTCTTTCCTGACTGTGACACTGACTCCTCACTCTTTCTGATCAATAAACAAGGAACTTATAAATTATTCGCTTCACCAACACAGATATTGTGCGGAAATACCTCTGACCTTTGTTTCTCTATCTTGTACAGATATCCATGTTCTTAGAATGGCTACAAGGTTTATGTTCTCTATGTAACCTCTGCTCCAAATTGATTAGTAGGCTCCTTTCTCTGAGTAACCTGCACATAAGAAGCCAAATAACAATGCTATGGCAAATAATTCTTGGTTCTCAATGTGCCAATCAATGTCAAGTCTCTAACTCTATTGGAAGTCGAGTACTCTGTTCTCAAAATTGATCTCCAGGGATTTTGAGCTCAATGCAATTCTGAGTGCAAATTCCTTGCTCCTTGTTCTTTCATGGCATGTAAGGATGGGTTTGTTGGTTGACTTTGTAAGGCTTACGAGGCTTTTATGCTTAGTGTAACCTCAGATTTTAATAAAGAGGCTGCTACGATCAATGTGGTTGATACCCTAGTTGATCCACCATCATAATTTGAGTTGAAAGTCAGCCAAGCTATACTTCAATGGTTTATGCTTCAGTTGAATCTGCTCCCATAGCAATGTGCTTTAAATGTTTGGCCAATGATACATAACCAACCAACAAGCAGATCAAGCCACCTTAACGTACCACTCTAGGTCATATCAAGGATGTTAACAAAGGCGAACAATCGAATGACACTAGTCAATGCCCATTGTTGGTAGTTAGTAGATCCTCCTAGTTGCAAATCAAGGAATAATGCCTTACTGTTGTAGTCGACTATTCCAAGAGAATCATGCCCAGTCGCAAGGATTCACAAGTAGCACTGTTTACCACAGAATTTCAATCTTTAAGCAACCACTCTTCAATGATCTCTAGCGGATATCACTAGGTAACTATTCTTCAATTTTATCAAGGGAAAAACATTCCAATAATATCAAAGGAATAATGTTTCAATTTTTAATCGTTGTTAGTCCAATAGTACAAGAATATACCACGCCAGCATTTAAAAGGAACGAGAATGTTTTCTTAATGTCATTGTTGCCAACATTGATATGAATTACCATTAGTTGGATGTTTTATTGCCATTGTTGTCAAACCAATATTAAATGCAAAATCGCTCATGAACTTAATGTTTCCCAACAATTATTCCAGTGAATATTCAACTACGGAACAACAGTTTCAATTGTCATTAAAGACAATTTATAAATTTCCCATACAATGTTTCTCGAAATTCATTGGAGCAACTTATAACCCAAAACATTTTGTCCCCAACATACATCACATCTCTCAATGAAAATTATTTTTAAAGGATGGAGGCACCAAAGACCACGAATTAAATTCTACTAGCTAATAAGACAATAATGATATCATAAAATCTACTTGCATGGCAGTAGAAAGAGTTTCCATACATGTCATTGAGTAAGAGTGACTCGCTCAACCTCTAGACAATGCCCAAACAACAGAAGGGAAGCATAAGTCCAAACTAGGTGCCCAACAGTCTTAATAGTGGATTAATTACTAAATTCCAAGGTTGAGAATGGAAACTAGAGCAATAGCTCTTTCATTATAGCCTTTGATCTCTAAATTTAGAGTAGATTGTATGGTGGACAATACAAAGCTATTAGTGTTCTCTAATTGCACAAGGAGGATGAAACTATAAAGGAGTCTACAAAACTACAACAAATGTTGAATTCTTATACCCATAAAATAACCAAGCAGCAATTTAATATGAATAATAGCAGTATCAACACATTCCACTAAACCATAATGAAATCCATACTATAGACAAAATCAATCACATAATAGACACGATGATTTTACCCTGGAAATCCAAACAGGAAAACCAACTTCGAATGGTGGCTCAGTTCTCATTTCGGCACTCTCTGGTATAATGCAACTCTTGGCTCCCTATGCATCTTCCTCTCTTGACCACTAAAAATCCCTTTGAGAGTGAAAACAACGAAAGAAATAGGGAGAGTTGGGAGCAATGGGAATGCCAAAAGGCATGACCTTTCAATTCGCATTCCTCAGCCTTCTCTCCTATTCAATTTTTTTCTTTTGTCTTATTCATTTTTTACAATTGCATTGATTTTCATAATTTGCTAACCTTCATAAATTGTCAAATTAGCTTGCAGGTATTGAGTCTTACAACCATTCGTTGGTTTGGATCCATTTCATATCACTTTCCCTTACCCTTCCTGGGTCCTTTACCTCTGCTCTTATTTGTCTAACCAAATAGGGCTAGGTTCTAACTTCTCATCACCACCCTTCTTGTTGGCCTTTGACTCCATCTGAGTCTCCTACTAGATACAATCATCACATAGCCTTTCAAAGTTAGGAAGGTTCTCACAAGCACAAATACCTTTGACAAATGGTTCCCATGAAGTTGGAAATCCATTTAGAGCCATGTTTACCAGCTCTGCATCTACAATATTATCCCCAACTACTGCAAGTTGACCACGAATCTACGTGATCTTCATAAGGTAACTAGTAACTAAATCTGATCTAGTCATCTCTATGGATATGAGTTTGTTTCGCAATATCACCTTCTTATTTAAGCTCTCACTCT
>ML877072.1:7729-18036 GCA_009831015.1 Picea engelmannii | reverse complement strand
TAAAGCATGTATTTAAATTCCTCATCTTTCATGTATGTATCCATCTTTGTATGCATCATGGTAAAAGGTTCCATGTGCATAAGCGTTTCCAAAGCTATAATCTTGGATGTGGGTGGCCTTGAAAGCATGTATGCCAATTGATTCGTTATACCCTTCTTATATTTGATGACTAGATGAAACTGTTGCAAAAACCACATCCACTTATAATGTCTAATTTGTTGAAGCTTACTTTGGTCCTACAAATATTATAGTGGCTAGTAATCAGTGTGGATAATGGCTTCTTCTCCCATCAGATAGTGCTTCCACTTCTTAACAGCTTGAACCAGGATGTAGAGCTCATTATCATACATAGGGTAGTTCAAGACTCCACCATGAAACATTTAAGAATAATAGCATATTGTCTCCACTTCAAAAGGCTTATGCAAATTAGGCAATGAAATAATTGGTGCTTGAATGATCTTTTTTTTGGGCGCAGTGAAAGCTTTATATTGATTATTTCCCCACTGCAAACTCTTACTACTAATTGTTATGGCATGAAACGGTGCAACTGCAATTGAAAGGATGCTATGAAGTTCCATAGATACTACTCTACCCCAACAAAGATCCTACCTTTAGTGGCATTAATAGGAACCGACCACTTAATGATGGCCTCCATCTTCATGGGATCTATCTTGAGTTCTCCTCCACCAATCACATACCCAAAATACACCAATGACTGTTGAGAAAACTCACATTTCTTACAATTAGCAAGAAATTGCTGCTTTTTCAAAGTCTTTAACACCTTCATGAGATGTGAAATATGCTCTTCCCAAGTAGAGATATAACCTAATATATCATATATGTACAATATCACAAAGGAATTTAGAAAGGAATACAATACATCATTCATCAAACGCATAAATGTAGATGGTGCATTACATAAACCAAAACTTATTACCATCCATTCACATAGACCTAGTCTTGAAGGAAGACTTCTAGGTTTCTTCTTACTTAACTCATACCTGGTGATATGTCGATTTGAGATCCAACTTTGTGAAGTACATGGCACATTTCAATTGATCTAACAAATCATCAATCATGGGTAGAGAGTATTGATTCATGAGGGAGATCTTGTTCAAATATCGATACACATTCACCAAATCTCAACCTTCTTGGGTATTATGATGATAGGTGACCCACAAGGTGAGGTTCCTGGTTGAATTACACCTTTCCCTGGTAGCTACTACAATTGCTTATTCACTTCATCTGCTTCTAGGATGAATTTTTTGTACAACCCAATCATTGAATGCATGAGAGGGGTTGGTGGGAAAAGCAACCTCAGATAGTTATTGAAAACACGAAACCTTAGTAAAATCAACTTTAGGAAAAGTGAGAGTCAACATGCATGGAAGAAAAGGAAATTTGAATTGGGAGATAGGGCAGTTTTTAAAGTTGATTAGAAGAGAGGAAAAGTGTGTGTAGTACTAGGAGATATCAGGTAGCCACAGTGGATAGTGAAAAAAACTTTCTAGAGCTGGTAACTGCATGAAGTAGATTGTTAGGCTTGTAAGAGCATTTATGTTGAAAAAATTAATCAAGAGCAAGTGATTTTGTTTCTCTGAGATTTTCTTGTTGCAGTTGGAATTCCGAGAGTCCCTAGCAGAGATATTCCATGTCCAATTTGTTTTGGAGCCTTGTAGAGAAGTGGGATAACCCGAGGGAATGTGTAGAAGAGAATGGGATCCCATTCCTTGGGTTGGGCAAGTTGAGGGGAAAGAGAGATGGTGGATTGGAAGTGTTGTAGGAATTAGCTAGTTGTGGGTTTTATTAGGTTGTGAGTGGGAAGTACACACCCATAGGAGACATCCTTTATTTTGGATTCATATCCCCAACTCGAGGGTGACTTGTAACTAAGAGATCTGGAGATACAAGTCTATGGTTGGGTGGAACATATGTCCTCTACAATTGGTTGCATATTTGCAAAGATAAGTGTTCTTATTCACCATGTTCGTTCCTATTAAATGTTGAGTTTAATTGTTGTTCATTTTATTCTAAGTTTTTGAGTATTTAGATCTTGATGTGTACATAAAATAATGTGCATTCAAGTTTTTAAATTTCATGTGAGATGCATGTGTCTTTTATCATGTTACATGCATTTTGTTTAATGGGTGTCATATTATTTGTTGGGTTAGTACCGGGGACACTATAAATTGGTATCAAAGCCATGGTTTACAAACCAGGCCTGGATGGGTCTTCTATAGAATAGCAAAAGTGTCATTCTGTGTGAAGGTTGGGTGAAAAAAATTGTTTTTTTCCCAGCATAAGAAATTGGGGTCAAGGCCCCATATTTTAATTTTTGGATGGGGGTTGTTTTATATGGGGGTCAATTAGGCCATTAAGTGGCCAAAATAATATCATAGGTCTCAATCTGTGGGTTCTTTGATAGTTGTGAGCCTAAATTTTGGAAAAATGACTAAGGGAAAAGACGACAAATTTCGACAATACAACATGAATCGCACAAAAATAATTTGTGTGAGCGATACACAGAGTATCACCAAAGATAATTTTTGTTGGAGATACAATATATATCACCAAAGATAATTTTTGTGGGTGATATGGGGAGTATCACCAAAGATAAATAAATAAATGTAGCGATGCAGTGTGTATCGCATGGAACACTTATTTTTTCTAATACAGTGTTCATCGTCGAAATAAATGACTAGGACTTAGACAAATTTGGAGAAGTCTTGTGTATCACCAGAAGATAAAATGTTGGGATGCGATGTATCACACCATAAATAAATTTTCAGTGTGATACACTACAGAGGAAGAAGAAATTTTGACACGATACACCATATAGAAAATAAATTTTGGACGTGATAAAGGAAGGGGCTCGACGGAGGAAGGAGAGTTCCCTCTATCATGAGAGAATAATATTTGTTGAGGTGCTATACTTGAATGATAAATCAAAGTAGAAGTATGAAGGGAAAAAAGGAAGAAAAGACTCAAAGAAATTTGGAAAATGAGCATATCACCAAAAGAAAAGATTTTAGCATGATACGTCAGTCAAAAGAAAATAAGAGAGGGAAAAACGATCGAGGAAAGATAATTTTTTGGTGCAATAAAGAAGCACACATATTCTCTTTATTATGTCAAAAGAAAATAAAAGAGGACAAAACGACGGAGGAAAGATAATTTTCAGGTGCGATAAATAAGGAGAAAAAGTCCTTTTATTGTGCCAAAAGAAAATAAAAGAGGGAAAAACAATGGCAGAAAGATAATTTTTGGGTGCGATAAAGAAGGGAAAATATTCTCTTTATCACGCCAAAATAAAATAAAAGAGGGAAAAAAAAGAAACAAAGATAATTTTCAGGTGAGATAAAGAAGCGAAAAGATTCCCTTTATTGCGCTAAAAGAAAATAAAAGAGCATGAAACAACAAAGGAAAGATATTTTTCAGGTTCAATAAAGAAGGGAAAATATTCCCTTTATTGCGTAAAAAAAATAGCTTGTCATAATGGAGGAAAGATAATTTTTGGGTGTGATAAAGAAGGGAAACGATTCCCTTTATCGTACCAAAAGAAAATAAAAGAAGGTGAAACAGTGACGAAAAAGAAAATAAAAGGGCATGATATGTAATGTCATAGAAGGAAAATATTCTCAAGTGACTCATCGCAAAAGTGAACAAGAAGAAGGAAGAGAAAAATAGAAAGGAGAAGAGAGGAGAGATGAAAAGAAGAGGAGAATAAGAAAAGAGAAGAGAAGAAAGGGAGAAAGACGAGGAAGATATTAAAAAAAAGTCTGGAGCCACAAACTTGTTTTGGCCATAGAAGGAGTTGGTTAACTCAAAATCAGATGAAATATAAAGGGCATGTCCGTAATGAGAAATCCTACAAAAATGTGTCATCTGAGGTCCACTGACCAATTTTAATTCAATTTTCTAGAAAATCCAAATTAGTGGTTTTTGAAGAATAGGGTGGTGCTCAGTGATAGGGACCTAGATGAAGATGAAATTTTTACATTAAGTCCAAAAAGTAGACACGAAGATACTTAGTATTTTGGCCAAATTCCAAAGAGATTGGATTGGAGGTGCCAAAACAGGGCAAAATCAACTATTCTAGGCCACTTTTGGGGGATTTTTCAAATCTTCAAAGAAGGAAAATGGACCCAAATCACCAATCTAGAAAAAATTATTTATGTAACATTTTACTTCCTCGACTAGCTGGACAACTTTGTCTCGCTAAAGTTTTTCCAATTTATCTTTGTTTAGGAGATAACGTTTTTTGGTAAAAATTCTTAGTTTGGAGAAAACACAAAAATGGAAAAGTTGAAAAATATAGATTGATGTAGAATTTGAAGGAAGTCGATTACCAATCATAAAGATGCCAGGTACTCACAAAAAAGAATAAAATGAGTGTCCAATATGAAAGTTGTTTTAGTTCTCTCCAATTTTTATTCTACAAGGGGCAAAAGTTGGCCTTTAAGCTAGATTGCACTAGTGAAAAAGGGCACAATTGACTATAAGTAGTAGATTTAGAAAACCATAACTTTTAGCTCAAAAAGAAGAAAGAGGCACAAGTACAGTGATCGGAAGACTCAAAATTTTGATTATTATAATAGTTTTCTTTGGAAATTGAGGCAAAGAAGGACCTGTAGTTTAAATAATGACAATTTTACAATATGCATAATTTCAATAGTACTTGTTGCATGCAAATGTTTACAGAATTAGAGGTACATGAAGAATAGATCTGATTCCTAAATGAGAACTAGAGAGATGGATGATGCACAAGGATCTTACAACTATGCGGATGGGATCACAAGTTTACATATCATCCTGGGAAATGCAGAAATTGAGTCCAATGGACATAGAAGTAGGGTGGAACTTGTGGAGATGGTCAAGACTATGAGAAGCTTGCAGAAAAAAGTGTAGAGCTATAGGGATGAAAATGAAAGGTTGATAAGAGATTAAGAGGAGAATAATCAAATTAATACTTAGTTGCTACAGAGTCTGGATAACTTGCAAAGACAAATCCATAAAGATTCTGGATGAAAACATGAAACTAGTGCAAGACATGTAGAAAAACCTAGATATCATGATAGGAGGGATGATCCCAGAGGATCTCGACATTCAATAAGTGTTAGTAGATATCATCAATCAACGTGCATTCAACTAAACACTCAGCTAGAAAAGCACAAGCATTTTCAGAATCATAGAGAAACTCAAGTGTGTCCCCTCTCAAACATTAGAGGAGGACACCTAAGTTGGATATTCAAGGAGAGCTCAAGAAGCTCAAGCCACAGAATTTTGATGGAGAGCATAGGAAGGGAGAATATGTTGAAGCCTAATTGTTGGGAATGAGAAAATATTTTCAATTGCACAATTATTCATCGAATCTGGAGGCAAGAATTGCCATATATCATATTCAAGGGAAGGCTTCCATGTGGTGGGACCAACTGAAGAAAGCCAAGCATATTAATCAGAATATTATTTCTTGGAAATAATTCAAGAATATTTCTAGCAATAGTACTTATCATAACACTACTATGACAAGAAGATGCAAGAATTTTCTGAGCTCAAACTATGAAGAATGAACATGGAGGAGTATGAAAGGAAATTATTGGAGCTTATGAGGTATGTAGATTTCATCAAGGGTGAAAAGGTGAGAATTTATCGGTTCTTGAGTGGGTTTCTATCGTTTTACAAGGACAAAATCTAATTTGATGATCCTAAGAATTTGAAATAAGTCACGAGGAAAGCTAAATATTTGTATGAATTGAACAAGGGGAGGCTAGATTTTCAAAAATCCTACGATGATAAGAAGAAAGGAAAGATGGATCAGAGAAATAAAAGATTCAAGCCACTTTTCATCGAGAATAACTCTCAAGCATATCAACAAGAGAATCCAGCACAAGGTGAACCCAAAATGACAGATTCCTTAAGGAAAAAGCCAAGAAAACAACCTATAAAGTGTTGGGGATGTGAATGAGACCACATGTATAAAAAATACCATCACAAGGGAGATAGGATGAGAACTATACATAACATCTAGGAAGTTGATACAATGGAAGATATGGGCAAGAGAATGCCAAGGATTTATGTAGCCTTGGACAACATACAAGAAAACTACTAATCCCACATGATTGAGATAGAAGGTAAGATTGATAATCAACCCATGGCTATTTTGATTGATTATGGAGTTATTCATAGCTATATAGATCCAGATCTAGTTGAAATATTTAAATTAAAGAGATGTAAGCATGAAATTTCTTGGTTGTTTCAATTAGCCATAGGAACTAAGAGAAAAACCAGTGAGCTTGTCAAGGTTTGCCCAATAAACATGAATGGAGTCAACACTAATGCAGGTTTAAACATCATACCACTTGGTTCATATGACTTCTTAATTGGTATGGATTGGTTGGTTAAGCATCGTGATGTCCTATATTGCTACAATAAGGATTTAACATACCTTGATGAGGAAGGGAATTCAAGGATGGTGCAAGGTATTCCAAGACCTATATTTGTTAGACAGATTTCAACATTGCAGCTGAAAATAAGTTTTAGGAAAGGTTGCGAGATATATGCAACCCATATGGAAGAGCCAACAAAGGATAAGAAGCCAAATATTGAATATTATCTAGTCGTGCAGGAATATGAAGATGTGTTTGGAAAATTATAGGATTTCCACCAAAGAGAGACATTGACTTAATCCCTAGAGCTGTCCTAGTGTCCAAAAATCCCTACATAATGAGCACACCAGAGCTGAAAGAGTTGCAATTGCAACTATAATAATTGTTGAAGAAGGGGTGGATACGCCTAAGTGACTCACCTTGGGGTGCCCCAATGCTCTTTGTGAAGAAAAGGGATGGAACTCTGAGGTTGTGTATTGACTTCAGACAATTGAATAAGGTTACGATAAAGAACAGGTACCCTCTATTGTGGATCGATGATATTTTTGACCAACTAAAAGGAGCTACAATATTTTCCAATATTGACTCAAGGTTGGGTTACCATCGGGTGAGAAACAAAGAAAAATATACCAGCAAAATGGCCTTTCAGACAAGGTATGGACATTATGAGTTTGTGGTGGTGCCATTTGGGTTGACAAATGGCCCAACTACTTTTATCTGTCTAATGAATGAAGTGTTCAGAGATTACTTGGACACATTTTTTATTGTCTTCTTGGATGATATGCATATCTACTCCAAGATAGAGGAGGAGGAGGAGAAACATTTGAGGATGGTGCTACAAGTGTTGAAAGAGATCCAATTATATGCCAAGTTGAGCAAGTGCACCTTCTATTAGAGGAAAATCCATTATTTAGGCCACATTGTCTCAGAGGAGGGTATCGTTGTGGACCCAGAAAAGATTTAGGAAATCAAAGGGTGGCCTAGACCAAAGAATGTTTCATAAGTGAGGTCATTTATGGTCTAGGTGGATAATATATGATATTCATTGAACGTTTCTCCAAGATCACACATCTAATCACTTCACTGCAAAAGAAGGGAATGTAGTTTGAATTGAATTCCAAGTGTGAGGAGAGTTCCTAGCACTTGAAGGAATTATTAACCAATGTACCTATTTTAAAGGTTGAATATATGGATGAGGATTTTATTGTGTGCACGAATGAATGCAAGGAAGGGCTTGGTGAAGTCCTTACACAAAATTAGCATATAATATGATATGAGGCAAGGAAGTTGAAAGAGAATGAGAGATTTTATGCTAGACATGAATTAGATTTGGTCGTCATAGTTCATGCCTTAAAAATGTGGAGGCATTATCTCATGGGTAGAAAATTTGAGCTAAGGATAGACCATAGTGGTTTGAAATATTTGTTTGAACAACCATCACTAAATGTCAGGAAAAATAGATGGCTAGAATTTCTCAGCAAATATGACTTCGACATCAAGTCCATCAAGTGTAAAAATAATAAAGTAGTTGATGCACTCAATAGAAGGGTTCATGAAATGCATGTCACAACCATTAGTATGTGTATCTCAGACTTAAAAAGAAGAATTTTGGAAGCTTTGGCATTAGACGATCATTATGCACAAGTTAAAGAAGGCTTACAACAAAGAAATCTATTGTTGAAACTTAACGAGTACAAGATGGGAGAGGATGGATTTCTCTTGTTCATGGACAAATTTCATGTTCCTAATTCTCATGAGTTGAAAAGTTTAGTGCTAAAGGAGATGTACATTGTGCCATATGTTGCACATCTAGCGTACTAGATCCAACTTTGCAAATATCTCCTCTGCCTCATCATGAGGGTTGTTTTGACTGGACTAATTTGCCATGGCTAGGGTTCTGAGACTTCCTTCTTAAGCTAATTCTTGGATCCTACAACTTCCCTCAAAAACCACAAACAAAACTACTATGATACCAATATGATCTATAAACTTTCATGAATATTCCACTGGAATAATTCATCACAACAGATCTTACAATATTATGAAAAATATTTTATTATGTGATTTATTACCTTAGATCTCATATTTATTATTACTATCTTGGTGCTTAAATTTATGGAAATAACTGAAATCAAAATGAAAGAACAAGAAAATGAGCACACCATCCACATAAATGAACACAATATGTGACATGGAAACCAGATATGAGAGAAAACATGGCTAGAAGATGAGGCCTATGGTCTTCTCTCTTTTTCTTATTTAAGAAATGCAAGTACAAAGAAAGGGGCACTCAACCTGGAGTTTCCATGAACACTGTGACCTGAATGGATTCTGCAAAATATTCTACCGCCTTTGTTATGCTCTAATATCCCACTCCTAGATGCTTTTCTCGATTATAAAACAATAACAATACAAAAAGAATGGAACCCCTTATCTACCTAGTGACCCGGTATTTAACATAACTTGATATTTGTCTAGGGTCAGGGTTAAAGTTTTTCCATGTCTCAACCCTCAATTAGTGTTAGGGTTTTGGACCCTCTATAATATTCTTGAAAGTACACACATGAATAGCCCCATATGTGTGAGAAATATGGAGTGATGTGGCATCCATTGGGTACCATGGTGGTCAATAGGGTAGGTCAACTCGTGGGAGGCATAACTTACACATACAAACTCCGATTGAGGCAATTTTCACATAGTTGGAAAACTTTTCGATGTGTACAACAATGTCAAGGGGCCAAAAAAAATTTTCCTCAATTTTTTTTTCTTGATGCCTCAAACTAGCTCTAGGATTTTTCGGACCCCAAATCATCAAAATGAGACCTACCCCTAAAATGAGCCCTAAAAACCAATTCCTCCAAATTTTCCACCTAGAAAAATACTAAAATAGATGACAAATTATATAATGATCCATTCCATATTAATTAAGAACAAAGGGAAGCTAGATTCCTTATCAATTAAAGATATAGAAAAACCCAATTTAACCTTGTGCATTGATAACTTTGAAGGACTTAGAAACCACTATAGATTCACTCATTCCTAATTAAGTGACTATATACATTCACTCATTCCTAATTAAGGGACTATAGAGTAAAGTGCTAAGAATGTGTTGATCATGGAATGGTTTCAGTTATATCGTCTACATCCAGAGTAAGAGGATATCAACCTTTGGACATTGGCAATTTGACTAATTAAACAAGTCCTTCATTGAATGGACACGAATCTTGAGTAGAGTGCACAAAAGACAAAGAATCTTGAGTATTGAGTAGAGTGCACAAAAGACAAAGAATCTTGAGTATTGAGTAGAGTGCACAAAAGACAGAGTATATCCTATTTAGTTGGTAGTCCATCTAAATGAGCCATTAGGTATGTGCTTGCTTGGTGATTAACAACAAAGAACTAAATATGAAAATAGAGTTCTAGCTGGTGGTTTTGGTTACCTCTAGTTTAAAAGCCTTCATAGCCATTCTAAAGATAGAGATGTTTACATAAGAGTAAGAACAAAGATCATATTTTATTTTCCATAAAGGATCCGTGTTAAAGATACATTCAAGTTTTGGACACTAATAAAACAGAATTAAAGAAAAATAACATTCTTAAATTCTCCCAAAAACCAAATATTTCATTATCTATATTCTCGTTGAGAGTGATCGACGGTTTAAATTAGTTTAATATGAAAAAAAATTGGCCCTATAATTGGGCAAACATCATTATAGTATTCAACAAATGCAGCTAAACTATAGCTTTCAACTACCAAAGTAAAATAATTGGTTCTGTAATATTTATATATATAATTAATTGAAATATTTTTTTAATGATTATGTTGTTTTACACGTAGTTGCTCCCTCTTCACTCCGCAACACCACGTGGATTCAACTGCCACCATATAACAACCGTGTGTTTTGCTATGGACAATACATT
>WSFP011468693.1:0-18036 GCA_009831015.1 Picea engelmannii | reverse complement strand
GGCTAGGTCATCTAATGATAGACATTGATGTGTAGATAAATTTCATTGGTCTATTTTGCAAAACGTCCACCTCATTGTCTACCAAACTAACCCTAGAACTAGGCTGACGTCACCTCTAGCATAGTGACGCAGCAAGCCTGTCATATGTGAACATTTGATGATATTTTATGCCAATTCTAAGATTGATTATATACATTGAATATTATATCATTTCCAGTGTTTATTGAGAAGTAACATTATAAGGCATAGTCATTTTTGCAATCATTGACTTCGTCAATAATTACTACTATTTATGCTCATTAATATTAAATGTTGATAGTCATTAATCTATAAAGTGCTAACCAATTAGTATGCATTAGTTTTGTTGTTGCCTTGTCTCGCAAACATGTGCTTCTTAAGTGGTATTTCTTCATATTGACTATCTTCTTGGAGGTAATCTGTGAAGGAAAAAACCTACTTTAATCTGTTGAGCCTTAATCTCTTGGCCCTTTTCATTTTAGCACCCCAGATTGCCAGGGACGTCTCCCTTGGGATTAGCCACCCTGAATAGAAAGAGCCCCCCATCGAGGTGACAGTGGGTGGGGAAGCTCCTGTTTCGCCAGTTTGATCCTTACCTTCCAGCTACTTAACCTAGACTACAAACTGAGCAATAACATTTTGGCACCGTTGCCAAGGAACAGTGAGTCAATCTTCCTCAACGACAAAACCTTTGGTAAGCTTTGCCTCAAGGTCCTTTTCTTACAAGCTTACCTGGCGACTCCACTACAACTTTTTCCTCTTATTATTTGATAGTTTCAAGAAAACTATCTGGCGACTCCAGTGATGACGAAGCCAACAATGACTTCAGAATGGGACCCAAGAAACTACAGACCTTTGGACATGAGTAAAATCTCGGGATATCCCAGAAAAATGCCTCCTCTCTATGAGGATTTCCTCCCTCATTTTGCTGGCATCAATGGAGAATGCCCCAAGTCTCACATGAGAAGATTTTGGGATTTCTTTCAATGCTTCCCTATCAACGACGAGGCTAAAGATTTGGTGATGAAACTCTTCTCTGCCTCCCTGCATGGAAGGGCCAGAAGATGGTATGATAACCTTCCAGTTGCCAGCATCACCTCTATGGACCTTTTTGAAGAAGTTTTCCTTGCAAAGTGGACCATGAAAATAGAAGATATACAATCATTGCTGAAAGAGATTGAAGGCATAAAACAAACAGAGTCTGAGATTGTCAGAGATTAGATTACAGAGATTGCTTTACCAGATTCCACAAAGCCATCGTCCTGAAGACAACTACCTCATTTATCTCTATACTAATGGACTTCAAGGACATTTGAGCTTCCTTCTAAATAAGAATAATCCAAAAACACTTGAAGAAGCTCACAACATGGCCATTCAAATTGAAAAGAGTCTCTCCTTGACTAGGACCAATGCCATGGACACTCTCATCTTGATAAAACTAGTTTCCCTTGAAACCTTTGCCGAAGATCCACAAGAGAGAAAGGAACAAGTTCTCAACCAACAGAATGAGGACATGATTAAGGAGAAAGAACCTGAGCAAGATGATGAAGTATCCACCTGTGCTCCTCCCACTGATGAAGTCATCCAAGAACCTGTCTCTCCTGTACAACAAAGTGAAGATGAGGTTAGTCGCTTTCCACTTCAAGATGCCAATGACACCGTGTATTCAAAAAATGAAGAAGAAAAGAAAGCTTTGAACGAAGTTGATGGCCCTTGTTGTGCAATCAAAGACAAAGAAGCAGTCCATGAGGATGAAACAATGACACATGCTGAAAACATTGAGCTCCTCGAAGTTCCTGCGCGATAAGAAACAATAAGTTACCCTCCTCCCCTAGTTTTTGATAATGCTTTACCTTGTGATGAAGTGGAGGAGGAGGAGGAGTCTTCAAATGTTTCAAACCCTGCATGCTATGACACAGATAGTGACACTGTTGATAACATTGATGAGTTCATACATGTTGGGAGACGTAGGTGGGATATAGTTGGTTATGACCTGGCTCCCATTTATGACACTGAGAATCATTTCCAGTTGTTTCCCTTGCAATTGTCACAATAGATTACTTCCGACCAGTGGCAACAAGGAGATGAGGTTTTTGCTTGTACCTTTCAAAAAACCAAGGATGACCTAGTACCTCATTCTTCTGATGATTTTCAGTCTTACCTTAAGATTTTTGATGAATACCCTTTTGAGCATTTGGATTCTTTTCACGAAGATGATTGCCAACCACCGTTGTGCTCAGATTTTAATACAAGTAAGGACATTGTTTGCGTAAAGAAGGTTTCTCATGACTTTTCACCCCAACCACCTGTTATTACTTTGCCATGCTTTTCCATTAAAGGTGTAGTTGGGAAGTACCATTGTTATGTTGAGTTTCCTCCTGGGCAAACCCTAGACTCCAAGCGTTGGTTGGGTAATGCTAGTTCCAATCATTTTTTCAACTTTCCCTTGATAGTTTGCCAGACGTCTGCTAAATATTTTTCGATTCCTTCCTTGACTCTAGAGCATGAGGATGTCCTAGGTAACCAGTTTACAGGCCCTTTGATTCGGTTTTCTGAACCTTGTATTTTTCATGACCCTTTCTTGGATAGGATTGAGTACTTTTCTCAGAGATGGACTTGGCAGGATTTTATCCCTCCCACCCGCCTCCATGAGTTAGATTCTGACTTTCCCGATGATGTAATATGTATTCTAACTCATGACATTTTTGTGCTTGATTTATCACTGTTTTGGTTTATGATGAAGCACAAAGGTAGGTGTCGAGGAACGTTGTTGCGATGGATTCATTGGTTGTTTGATTACACCAACATGCAGCCAACAGGTAAGTATAGGTGAGTGTTTTACTTTCTATTTACATTTATGATTACTGCATATACATGTATTATTTTGCAGGGTGGCAATACCACCCCACCTTTTGTCGCTGATGCTTTCTTTTCAAGTGTGAGCAGGTCTACATGTTTATGCCAGAGATTGTTGAGGTTCTCATGCGCTCTACTGTGAGTGCATGTCCCCGAGTTGGATCCAGATGTTATCCCCGATATCTAGGGATAACTAGGAGATCATGTCTCGAGGCCCATAGGTCCTAGACATGAAGTACCGAGAGCAGGATTGACCTAAGCATGGCCCTAGAGGGCCCATCCTTCTTCATCTTCGCTAGATTTGTCCTGTCAGCAGCAACAACTTCCATCACCATCGGCTTGGAATTTCATCATAGAGGACTCTTGCTCCATGAGGTAATTGGTCCAAGGCATCATGGTATGTGTCATGTTTGATCGTTATAACCTTCTTATATATGCATTAGGTTCCTTTCATCTCTGATGACTGCATGGATCTTACACTAATCCACTTGACCATTGTTGGGGTGATTGATGGGCTGACTTAGCAAGCTTGTATTCATGGGTTTTGGTTAGCCACCAAAGAGGATTTGCAGAGCCATCGTCCGCTCCCACCATTCTATGATTTTTCATCTTGTCTCCGACACATCTATCCCATTCCCCTAGTCTGGCCATTAGGATGACCTTTTGAGGGTTACACTTTGTCTTGTGGGAAGAAGGGGCTAAAGGCCCAGGGGGTAAAAGCAGCTGGTAAAAGATAAAAGCCATAAGAAAGGAAACCTAGAGATGCTTCGCCCAGGGATCCCTAAGAAGGCAATAAAAGGCCTCTCGATAAGAAATTGAAGGGACCCTAAGAAAAATAACAAAACAATAACTAACCAAGAGGATGGGAGGTCTCATCACGAGCCGACCCATTATGTTCATAGGTATCCAACAGTATGACATTGCCATTATCTGGTCACCACGCCAAGGCAGTGACCTTTGGTTGCATGGCCAAGGGAAAGGGGGTCTCATCACGAGCCAGCCTTATCATTTCTGTGAAGATACTAGTGGGTAACACTGTCAGCTCTGGTCACCATGCCAAGGTAGTGTCCTCTGGTCAGACCTTGAAGTAAAAAAGAAAGAAAAGCAATAAATAAAAAAATAAAGGCAATAAAAGGGCTCGGAAAAAATGCATCCATGACGGGTACAACTCGCCTCCTACAAAGGCACCCACAGACAACACCTGCCCTTGGTCTTACTATGACTGGACATTCCTAGACCATATCACCTCATAAAACATGGCTTGAATAATCTTCTGAGGAAACTTTCCTTTTCTTGTGGGTATTAGCCCAATAGCTTATTCTGTTGGTCTTCTTCAGCTTTGTATAGTAGATCTGTGTAATGTCTTTGAGCTCTTAGATGATATGTTAGGGGTTTCATGCATGTATTTGATAAATTTAATGATGAAATATGACTGGAATTGCTATGATCCCTAGGACTGATGAGCCCATGGAGGGCGTAGTCTTTGATGTGTATGACCATACCCGGCGGATAGGTACCAATGGACCTCCATGGGGCTGAAGAGCCCATCAGATGGTTGTTGGGATGGTAGAGGCAGGACAACACTGTGATAAGCCATTGCACAAGAAAGAAGAAGGACGTCCTTACCAAGGGCACTTTGGCAGAACCCGGCCTAGGGGGAATCACCCACTGTAGATGGGACGATTGCTTTTGATGGACATGACGTCACCTGAGGCAGTTGGATGTTTTCTGGAGCATGTGGCAGTGTGCTGGGGTCATTTGGCATGTGTGGCAGCCTCGAGAAGCCCTAGAAGGGCCAACGTTCTGCTTCCTAGATACTGATCTTGCCCAAAAAGGGCCAACGTCTCCCTCAGAGGGGCCTAACGTCTCCCTTTTGAGCTCATATTGTGACATTTTTAGCATTTGATGTAAAAAACAGTGTAATATTATTAGTCAGCCTTGTCGACTATTTTAATGACCTATTTTTCTAATTAAAGGTCATTTGGATGATATAAAGAGAGGACGTTGCCTCTCATTTTTACATAACACAACTCACTCTCTTGTGAGAGAATCATTTTTAGTCTTTTGCCTTGGTATTTTTCTCTTGGAAGTGAGGCGCTACTCTTTAATCTGTTGAGCCTTAATCTCTTGGCCCTTTTCCTTTCAACACCCCATATTGTCAGGGACGTCTCCCTTGGGATTAGCCACCTTGAATAGAAAGAGCCCCCCATCGAGGTGACAGTGGGTGGGGAAGCTCCTGTTTTGCCAGTTTGATCCTTACCTTCCAGCTTCTTAACCTAGACTACAAACTAAGCGATAACAGTCTTAACACATTGTTCAACCCCCAAGTTCATCTCTCTTTGACGGAGAACCTCATTGCCTCCTTATTCTCCCTTTTCATTTGGTGGGAGTCATATCCCTCAACCAATTCTTACAATAGGAGGTTGGAATATTCCTTCCTATGGATCCAATCCTAGCTTCACTTTTGCAGGAGGAAGTGCTGAAATGGGTGATCATTCTACTTATTACATCCTGTCCATCTATCCTTCTTTCGCTATGCCGGTTCCTACGAATACTTTTTCCATGGTAGACCTCCATCTGTCCTCTAGTGTTTCATCCCGGGGGAGTACGTTTTATAGTATGGGAAACCCCCTTCACAAATTTCCTTCATCTAGGGGCAACATATATCCTCACCTGAGTAACCCTTGTCATGTCGCTTTCTCTTTGAAAGCGATTTTCTTGGTGACGACGCCCTTACAAACCTTTATGAATCACTTTGGAGGAGGATACTATCCTACTAGACAGGGCCATGGCGTATACCAGAACCCTTCCTAGCCTGCAATCTCTCAAAATTAGTCTTTCCCAAAACCTTGGTCTCAAGTGCCGCAACCAATCACTGCCATTCATGTCAAAAACACAAGTCCAGTCACTGTGAGTCATACTGGCATTATATCACCAACCTATGCTAGTGATGTTGGAGATTGGTCAACAACCTCTGCAAGTCACGTTGAAGACATGCAAGCAGACGTTGTAAGTCATGCTAGGGGCACAACTCTAGTCATTTCTAGTCACATTGCACATACATCACCAACCTCTACTAGTCATGTTGGGTATACATCACCAACTTCTACTAGTCATGTCAAGGATTCATCACCAACCTTTGCTAGTCATGTTGGAGGTTCATCACCAACCTCTGTTAGTCATGTTGAAGGTTGGTCACCAACCTCTGCTAGTCATGTTGGGAATTCATCACCAACCTCTGCAAGTCATGTTGGAGATCTGTTACTAACCTCTGCAATTCATGTTGGAAGCATGTCACCAACCACTTCAAGTCGTGATGGGGGAATTCATATGATTGAGAATCCTAGACGTATAGGATGTAAGCCTAAGTTCCTTTGTAGTATTTTGAAAGGAGGTCACCTAACTCATTTGTGCCCTACTATTGTTGTGGTACAAGAAAGGCAGTCCTTGTCTGATAGCCCTTCGGGTTCTGAGTCGTCTTTGGTTTCCCAACCTTCTAATCCTTCTTTGGTTGATACAATGGTCGTGTCGATGCAATCTTCGGCCGATACAACTCCTATTGTGGGGAGTGATGTGTCTCTTTACCTTGTTGTCTCGCATCCTATTCAATCAACGGCTGAAGAAGTGGTCATGCCGATGCAATCTTCGACCGATCCCACTTTTCTCTTGGAGAGTGACAAGTCTAAGGAAGTGACATTGTCGATGCAATCTTCGGTCAATTCCACTCTTCTTTTGGGGGGTGATGTGTCTTTCGACCATGTACTTAATATTTATAGTCCTGTACCTTTTGAACAAGAGATCATTCCACTCTCTTTGAGTACGCTCCCTCCAAATCCTAGGGTGGTTTCCTTTGATTGGAATGATCTTGTAGAGCCTTGACTTGCTTCTTCTACACCCTTCTAGATAAGGGAAATTCTTTGATATATTGTAGATAAGGCAACCTCTGTAGTTATTTTATCCTCCTTGACTTGGAAAGATTTAGGTTTTCCCAAGCTTGTGTCAACTATCCGTGAGTTGCTGACTTTCGACAAAAGTCCTACACAGGAGCCCTGGCCTCCCCCATGATATGCTACTTAGAACAACATTCCCAAGTTTTGTTTAAGCTCTTTTCCGACTCTCTCAAAAAGAGAAAACATTGTCGAGTGAACTTGTCTCTTTCACACTCGTAAATTGGATTTGAAAGGATGTCTATTTGGTGTAAGTTTAACCCTTTTTCAGGACCAAGTAGACTAATTTCAAAAAAGGAACATTGTAGTCACTAGTGGCTAGAAGAGTTCTCTTGGGTATTGTTTTATACTTTTTTCGGCCTAGGGGATTAAATTTATGAAAAAGGACATTCTTTGGAGTTAAGTTGTAATTGCATCTCATTATCTTGCTTACAGTATTGAGCCTATTGTCGATTCCCACTTTCACATTATAAGCCTATTATCTCAGCAGTTTGCATCATCAACCAAGCATAGCCTTATTTATATCCTTTGCAACTTGACACCCTGTATCCTACGAGGAAACATTCCCCTAAGTGTCCATATATTGAATGCACCCCCTTGCATTGAGAATAGGTATGTTCCACTGTTGGATATAGTTGCTTACTCGCGACACTAGTTTCCTCCTCTCTATCATAACATTCATTTGTCTATCAAAAAACAAAAAATGACGGGCGAGAAAAGAATATTATCTTATGTTGGCAGCAGTCGTGTCACCTTTGAACAAAGGAAATTTTTTTGAGTCCACTTATCATCCAAAGTTTGGGTTTAGCATGACCTTAGGAAGCTGAGCTCATTATTCAAAGTTTACTCCTCCGACTAGTTACTCTTCCAGTCCTCGTGGAGAGTTTTATTGGTGCCTCCTGCATCACAAATTTTCATTATCAATTCTATGTTGTTGGAGTCTTCCATATGTGTCATGCTCTTGTTCAAAGGATTTCTATAAGCTTGTGTCGACCATTTCTAGAACTCTTGACTTTTCATGTTAGCCATACCCTTAGCATGTCTCAGAGTTACATGAATTTGTAGTCCTATCGTGCACCCTGGTCCTAATTTCATTATGGGTAGGTAATCTTGAATCGAGCAGTCGACATCTCCTCATTGGTTGTTGACTGGGGGGTTTCCCTTGTGTTCGATGACAAGAAATCTATTCACACATTGGGATTTGTGTAGTGTCTTGGATGCCATTAGCCTTATTGGTGGTTTCCTCATCTTTTTCGACAATTTTCATTATTGGCTGCTATTCAAAGGGTCTTTTTCGTGCATTGCTTGCATCTGGTGCATGTGAAAGACGCACAGGGTCATTGGTTCATGAACATGTTCTTCATATGAGTTCCTCCAAATCATCAAGCTACTGCTTTTACCTCATGTTGAATTATCAGAGATGCCTTAATGCTCTCCTTTCAGCGGGTCTCCTTCCATTGACTTCAACTCATTTATTCTGGAAACGAGGCCTAGAGTCCTATGAGTACCTAGAGGCTTATAGTGATCAGTGGCAGGTTCTCTCACCATCGATAGTTGGGAATACATCAATGTCTCCTGATCGATGGATTCTTCAAGTGTTCAACCTCAACTCCTTTATTCACACTTGTAAGAATGTACTCGGTGCCTTGATACCTACTTTCATCATCAGTAGGTTGTCTCTCGTTTGTTAACGGTATACCTTAACGACCGGTAATCAAACGAAGTATCATTGTGTTCAACCTCAACTCCTTTATTCACATGATGTAGACTTGCACATTTGGTGGAACATGTAGAAGACTTGAAGACATCGATTCATAGTCACAACTTTCCTGAGTTGATGCTATCATTCATTGGACCAGTACCTATATGACTTCAGTGATCGTGGGAGATCAGATTATACTTCATTGTATCCAGATATCTTCAGATTGATTTTGAGACTGGTTTTCACTGGGCCTTGTTCGTGACTATGACAGCCTATGGAATATATCTACCTTTGTATTGCCTATTCATGTCCATGAACAATTGTTTGGTATATTTCCACATGGATCTGCAATGTAATTCAAATTGGCAGCCATTTGCACAAAGTCATTATGGATTGTAATATTCTTATGAGCAACCAGTTCGTCTAGCCAGGTCTCCATTACTTCACTTCTAGGAATTATAATGTATTTTGACCATCGCAGATACTCCTCTGACCTCACACATTAAGGGGCATCTGTTATATCCAGATTTTCCTCACCCCATGCAACTTGCTCAGAAGGCCTTTTCCATTTCCCTATGCAGACTTGAAGTCCCTTGTTGCAATTCCCAGAGCTAAAAATAATATTTTTTCACATATACATGCCCAAATAGATATACAACATGCATATACGCAGGTTGCACCATTACAGCCCGCGTACATTGAGTTTTGTGCTCAAAATTAAAAAAAAGGTGTCGGGTTTCCATGTCACATCACGAGATCCATTATCCTTGACCTTCCATACACTGGAAATGTTCCGACTCGACCCTTTAGTTCCATCTGAAGGCTATAAATGGGCCATATCCAAGCTGTGGAAGAGAGGAGAAGAATTCAATTTTTGAGAGAAAAGTTTGCATCCCTTTGTCCTTTTAAGTTTGAACACATTGTTCAACCCCCAAGCTCTTCCCTCTTTCATGGAGAACCTCATTGTATCTCTTATGTGAGCTTGCCTTTGGTGGAGGATTGAAGTGGCGGAGGCCCAGCTAGAAGGGACATAGTTTCTCGGTTCCGAGACGCGCCGACACGAACGTTTGTCATTCATACACTTCTGTTGATCATATTTTAATAGAAATACTCTTTTCTCGTCTAATTAATGTCTTGCAAATATTTGAATTGTTATTCCATAAGAATATTTGTTATGAATATTGATGGATTATGCTAGTATATGTGCTAATTATATATATTATCACCATATGCTTGTGTATCTTGGTTGTCGAGGACAAGTTGAAAGTGTATAGCTTTGGTTCAAGTGCTCAATGATGGTCTTCTTTGAACATCCAGACGAGGTAGGCTCTTTATCTTGTCTTGTTAGCAACTTTGTTTATATAACATACTTGAGACTAGAGTTGATTTCTGTAGTCATTCCATCTATTGTGGTTTACCCCTTGCCATAGAGTGGTTCTCTTCGTAATAGGAACTAGTCATTGGTTGTACCTCACAATTCCATCTTTTGGCTTAGAGTTGGATGGTATTTGTTCTCGGATAAAAAGAGGATGTGGTTAAGGTATTAGGGTGGACATGGTAGTGGGACTTGATGTCTCTCCTTCTTAAATGATGGATTTTTCCTTTTTTATGCTAGCCTAGAGAAATATTTTATTGCCCAGTCTAGGTAAACTTCCTGCTTTGCTGCTTGAATTTTGGTCCTTTGATTTTTTAAAGAGATTGTCAATTAGGACATGTTGGCACAGGGGCAGACCCAGGGTTCAACGCTACAAGAACGCACCAACAAAGCCCTAACTACCGACCCTTTCGGCAACACCTATGAAGTAGATGAAGTCTCACTCGAGGTAGAGGCAAGGGTGGTTGCAAGACCTAGGTGTCTGCAACCTTAGCTAGGACACGGTTATGTGATTGTACTACTTAATAAAGCACTTAGCACCGTAAGTTCCTCAATATGCAATCAACATCTACTTCGCTAATAAAACAGGGCTTCATAGCATCCACATTAATCTAATGTATTTAAGCACTTAGCATAAACAGAGAGGTAGATCTAGCAGATCAAGCACTAAGTACATTCATATGATTCAGATCTAATATTCTCACATGTCATTAGCACCAAGCATAAGAAGATCTATCTAAATACATCAAAGCACTTAGCAAAATAAGACATAAACACATTAAGACAAGCACAAAGCACGACAACACTGTGTTTACGTGGTTCACCCCCACCTTGGGGCTACGTCCACTAACTCTTCTACTTTATTATCTTCAGTCAATCGGTTACAAGCACAAAGCCATCAAAACCCTTACTCTGCACAGGACAGAAGATCTGCACAGCTCGCTAGATCCTTCTTCCTTGCATTACAGCACTAAGCCCTCCACAATCTGCTACAAGGACCTGCACTAAGCTCTACAAGTCTCTTATAGTCATGCACAAAGCGCTTATAGACTCTACTTGCACTTAGCATACATTCACATCACATAGATGCACTATTCAACTACTTCTTACATTGCCTAGCCTTCTATTTATTTGTACAAAATAGGCCTAAACATGGGTAAAACCATGGGTCAACATCCCATTCCCGTTACATATTCCCCAAAACCCAAAAAGGATCCAAAAGTGGGTCGAGATCCCGTGATCTCTGCTTCGTCTTGCGCTCCTCCTTCGACAGGTTGTTGAAGTCCCAAAATAGGTCAATATGACCAAGAATCTCCCAAAACTTGGTCAAGGGCCAACATGCCCCCAAAACTCACCTATGACTCATCTCGAGTCACTCAGATCTGACCAGTTCTGCTTCGAAGGCCTCGATCTTGGCTCGAGCCTCTTCGACCTACTGCTGTGCGACAACCTCTTGCTCAGTGAACTCTTGGATCATTGCGTTGTTCACGGGCCCTTCTAGGCGTTGTTTTGTTGCGATGACAACCTATTATGGCTCTGCTCCATGGCTTTCAACCTCTGTGAATAATTGGCATGACTTATCTTGCACTGGTTGAAGCCGTTGAGTAACTTCCATCACTCTGCTTTGAATCGCATGGATTTGCTGTTGGGTGGTGTGTTGCTCCTGAGACCGCTTCATTCTTTCCACGACCGACAAGGCCTTCAGCTGCACCTACAATGTGTCTGTGTGCTACTTTGCTTCCTTAAGTTGCAACTCTAATGCCTGTAACTCTAGATTCTCGATGAGGTTCTCATATGTTTGGGCATTGCGGTTACTCAACTGCTTGCACTCCAAGGTAAGATATTTTAGTCTTTCAACTGCACTGCGAGCAGTTGTTTCCCTTTGGTCTCTTACATCTTGAAGGGTCTCGGGCACAGTGTAGAGCTCCAAGTCTTCTATGCGTTGCTGGAGCTGTTGGATTACTTCTTCAAGTTGCGCCACCTGCTGTGGAACTCACCCTTCAGTCTTTACTTCTACGACTGTCACAGAGTGAAGTGCTCTATGAACCATATCCTTTACTTTGAGTTGCTCTGTGAGAAACTGTTCCTTGCTTTGCTGCAGTTGTGCTTTTTATTCATCCCACTTTGCTTGCAGAGAAAGCTTTTCCCGTTCTGCAGTACTATGTTGTTCTACAAGGTCTCCCTGTACTTTTTCCAAAGCCTGGGTAGCTTGCGTTGTTTCTTCCTGAGCTCGTCGAAGGCAATCTTCGACTATATCAATGATGCGGTGAAGTTGAGCTGGCTCATCTCCCAGTTATGATGTTTCCTCTGACAAAGGCACAGTGGAGACTGCGCGGCTGGATTGTAGTGCTTACTGCACTCCTTGAAGCTCGTCCTTAATCTGATGGAACAACTCCTCCTACTTAGATTCTTGCTTCTCTGCTATCTCCAGTGAAGCATCATTCAGGGATTTTATGATGAAATCGAAGTCATCGGAGCTGAGGATGGTCTGCATTTTGGTCATGGTTGCTTTCGCTTTCTTCCGGGAGGAAGGTTTCAGCAGGGAAACCTTCCTTTTCTTCGAAGGATCCTCCTCGTCTCGAGACGGTGTAACCTCACCTTTGTTCTATTCAACTTATGCACTATCTCCTCCTTGCTCTGTTGAGATGGAAGCAGTCTTCACGGATGCGCTGTAAAAAAGAATGGACCTCTTTGGTCTTCTTTATCTTGCTAGGTTTAGGTGTATCATGCACTGCTTCCGGATCGTCAATGTCGGACATCTTCACAGGGTCGACTGGAATAAGGAGGTCCGTTGAACAGTCCTTGGTGATTTCTTCTAAGTCCTCCTCTGTCAGCTTATAGTAAGATTAAAGTCGTTGCTTGTGCTCATCGGTGTGTGCTATAATATAAATGAAATGGCGGTCCGCGCTGAATTTCATTAAAGGCCGAAACCTGTGAAGAGTATTTGGCGTGATGTGAGGCTCGGACTGGATAACTAACTTTAGCTAATTGTAATATGTGTGGAATATGGAATTTGACTACCATTTATTGTTCATGTCATTGGAATACCACAGTGTACTGAACTTCGTGACCAAAGGTTCAAAGGGCTCGATGTCAGGGAAGGTCGCACCTTCCGGCATCTCCCATGCGATGAAAGCAATCAGGATTAGAATCCAACTGAAGTGGAACTCATATCCTTGATCTTGTGCTTCCCTGCAGTCCAATTCCAACTGGTTCACGAGGTACTTCGCCCAATTCATTTGTAGGCCCTCCGTGCACTTCCCTGTGAGGTTGACTACAAAACCAGTGACTTGGGTGGGTTGGTTCTTGCAGACCAACTTTCCTGCGATCAATTGACAGGCTGGGCGCACTGCGTCGCTTTGGATAGAAGCTACCTTGTATCCTCGCGTGCCTTTCTTGACATCGTCGTAGGTGTCTTTTATCCTTTGAGATAAAGCGCGGTCCATGGTTTTTCCGGGATATAAATCTTGTGGGTCAGGGCCTTGCATACTCAGCCCTATGATCTTATTGATCAATGTCATATCCACTATGATACGGTGGTTTAACCACAAGTATCTGACATGGTAATAGGACAACAGTAGTTCGACGCATGCATTCACTTCTTGGTGTCTTCTGAAGTGAGAAATCTTCATGACGTGGAGCAGTGTGGACTGCGCGAGGTTATGGGTCCATGACTGAGGAATTATCTTTGAATTCTTTCCTTTTGTCCTGGTTAGGTACTTATGTGGGGCAAGCATGTTGTAGACCTTCATTTCGTCGAGGTTGAAGTCGCTAAACTTCAATGCTGCTATCTTTTCTTGATCGGCATGAACTATGCGTATCCCCTTCGGGAGGTACGCAGTGACTAATTCGTACTCAAAGTCTATGGGCACACTGTCTCGATTTATTGCGCCGCTCAGAGGTGGTAGATAGGTGGGTAAAATTCTCGGAATCAACTTAGTATTCACGAGATTGTCTCAGTGCTTGGTTCGCTTTTCGTCTGCGGGTCGTGATGGTCCGGCTCGAGCAGTGGACAATAGGTCGACAGTCCTCTCCTCGTTGATGCCTGTAGACCAGTAGACAATCATCTCTCTGACATGACTCTTTCAGTCATCAAGTCGAGGAGTAATTCTGTTACTGATTCTTCAACTGCGGTGAGCTCATCGAACATGCGCTCGAGATTAATAATATCGAGTTCACAATTAAGTCAGATATTGCACTAGAATAAACAACAAGAGGGCAATGATCATTGTATACAATTCACTTGGTCTGTGGGCTCAAATTCTCAGTTAGCAAAAGTGTTCTTCGTGCATGGCATGATGGGATAAATAGGCAACTCGGTAACAGTTCGCTTGTAATGGGTATGAAGCCTCATTAACTCTTGTTCTGTCCATTATGGCACGGTCCAATGGTCTGGTGTTGAGCTATTAATGTTTTCTGACCCGTTCGAAGCGATAGTCGAATGGATATATCGGTCCCAATGACTATATTGCCTCACCATGGCGAAGTGCCATGTGTCGCTATTTTGATATCCCGACGAAGCTCCAATTCTGTAGATTTGTTGTCTGTGAAGTTCCCTCTGGAACCTTTTGTAACTTTTCAAACTTATCTCTCTTCTTACTTAGCTTCCTATCCTTCCTCCCAGTGAGCTTTGTCTCGGTAGTCCCTTTTCCATTCTGATTCTTATCGTCTTTGGACATAGTCACTGCGCGTTGTTGAGACTCTCTCCTAGGACTTAGGAGTAACACCTCTTCTTTATCCGAGATAGGTACTTCAGTCTCCTGTGAGTCTTCTAATGTTCTTGCTGCTTTGACATCTGGGTTTCTAGTGTTAAATAGCTTCGATATATTCTCTTGTTCTTCCATCAAGTATGCGATCCTTCTAGTCATGAAATATTTTAACTCTTGTTTCTTCTGCTCTAAAACTTCTTCTTCTTTTTTCCATATGGCTTGATCTCTTTTAATCCAAGGTTTCCCTAGTAACATGGTAAATGGGGTACTGTCCTCAATAAATTGAATAATCTCAAAATCTTCTTCTGTCGAAGTTCCATTTGCATTCATAGGTATCTAAGCGAGCCTCCCACATAGGTTTACCAGTTTTCCTCTGAGCAAGCCTCCCACACAGGTTTACCACATAGGTATCATAACAGGCCTCCCTATATCTTTCCAAGTTCTCTCTGTCATGATATTCACCTGTGTTTCCTCGTCTAGAACACAGTCAATATCGAATTCTCGTATTCTTGCTTCGATGCATTCCTTTTCTTTAAAGATCTATGATAATCTAAAATGTCGGTGGTCATTCAAGGTTTCTTTCATCTGTAGCAATACCTTCTCTGATTATTTTTAGGGTTCTTCTATAGCCTTAGTTTATGGATCTGCCTTAGGGTTTTCTTGTCTTATGTTCATATTTTCAATCTTAGCAATCATTCTAGGGAAATCCAACACTTCATGGTTCATATATTTACAACAAAGACAACCAGGTCTTCTCCCAGGGCATGCCTTAGCAAAGTGTCTCTGTTTTCTGCAGCTGTAATAGAGGGTTAATCCTCTCTTTCTTTTAAATGATCCCCAGCTTCTCCTGTACTGCGCGCTAGGATCATATGAGCTAACCTGCAATAAATTCTTTATGGGATCCTGCATCCATTCATTAGTCCAAACATTCTTTCTATGCATAGGTATAACATATATTTCACTATTCTTATCAGATCTACTCATATCAAATCTTACTTCATCTATTAATACCCTAGTTTTCAAACTAGGACAGACTCTATTAAACATACCTAGATCCATACTCTAGAAACAAAAATTTCCACTTATCTTACTTCTACAGAGCACAAAACTTCAAGATCTAAAACTTTTAACTATTCTTACCTTTATTAGAGCACAGAGCTTGCAGATCTTACCTCTTTTAATCAGATGTTATCACTTTTACCTTTCTTAGAGAACGAAGCTTCCAGATCTTGCTTCTTTCCTTCAGATCCGACCTCTTTTCTTCAGATCGAGCTTCTTTCTTTTAGCACATAGCTTTATAAATCAAGTAGAATACTGTGCACTAGGGCACAAATCTACGCACAAAGATTTTACAATCTCAGGTCGAATCTTTGCACAGAGCTTCTTCTTTCTCAATTCCCAGCAATCACAGCTTCAAGTCCTGGAAATGGAACCATTTGTTGGCACAGGGGAAAACCCAGGGTTCAACACTACAACAGCGCACCAACAAAGCCCTAACTACCAGCCCATTCGACAACACCTGCAAAGCAGATGAAGTCTCGCCCGAAGTAGAGGCAGGGGTGGTTGCAAGACTCAGGTGTCTGCAACCTAGCTGGGACACAGATCTGTGATTGTACTACTTAATAAAGCACTTAGCACCGTCAGTTCCTCAATATGCAATCAACATCTACTTCGTTAATAAAACAGGGCTTCGTAGCATCCACACCAATCTAACGTATTTAAGCAATTAGCATAAACAGAGAGGTAGATCTAGCAGATCAAGCACTAAACACATTCATATGGATTAGATCTAATATTCTCACATGTCATTAGCACCAAGCATAAGCAGATCTATCTAAATACATCAAAACACTTAGCAAAAGAAGACATAAACGCATTAAGACAAGCACAAAGAAAGACAACACAGTGTTTACGTGGTTCACCCCCACCCTGGGGCTACGTCCACCAACTCTTCTTCTTTATTATCTTCAGTCAATCGGTTACAAGCACAAAGCCATCATAATCCTTACTCTGCACAGGACAAAAGATCTGTGCAGCTCGCTAGATCCTTCTTCCTTGTGTTAGAGCAGTAAGCCCTCCACAATCTGCTACAAGGACCTGCACTTAGCTCTGCAAGTCTCTTACAGTCATGCATAAAGCGCTTACAGACTCTAGTTGCACTTAGCGTACATTCACATCACATAGATGCACTATTCAACTACTTCTTACATTGCCTATCCTTCTATTTATACATACAAAATAGGCCTAAACATGGGTAAAACCATGGGTCGACATCCCATTCCCATTACATATTCCCAAAAACCCAAAAAGGATCCAAAAGTGGGTCGAGATCCCGTTATCTCCGCTTCGTCTTGCGCTTCTCCTTCGACAGACTGTCGAAGTCCCAAAATAGGTCAATATGACCAAGAATATCCCAAAACTTGGTCAAGGGCCAACAAGATATTTATGGATGCAAATATGATCCTTCATGTGACTAGGGAAATGGCAATATGTGAATATTAGTGGGGCTAGACTTGCATGATGGCTTAGCAGAGGAGATGACTATTCAAAAGGGATTGATATCACATTCTTAGTTGTTGGATTATTCTAGTATACCTTTCAGGTGTATTAGATGTCATAGGGTTGGTCACTTGGCAATTGTGAGATGAAGCTTGAATGAAGGTTATTCTTTGTCAAGAGTCTATATCCGGTCAATCTCTTTTGGTGGAGGTGGATGCGACAATTGTTGGAGTGGTGGTGATTGCAATATGTATTGTATCTCCTATTCAAGTGATTTTCTCTTCAGCATAAGAGGGTTTGAATGCATATGTTGTTGATACATTAGCAATTCATGTGACTTCTTCAGGCAAGGACATTATGATTTTTCATATGGTTATCAATGGGCATGCCAATATATAACAACATGTTAGAATAGATGGTTGTTCTAAGGGTAGAGGTGTTCCTTTTGAATTGAGTATCGGTAATGAGGGTATTAGTCCTTCCTCTTTAGAGGGCCAAGAAGGGTTAGGGTTTACTATTTATAAATATCCAACAACATATGTGTCCCTCGATGATGTGGGGAGTAATGGAACTAGAAATTACTCGGTGGATAGTGGTGAAAAATCTATTTATTCCTTTGGTTATTTCCTTAGGCCTCAACTTTTAGGCACTTTTGTTGCATCCCAATATTTTGTTGGGGGATTGGGAGCTAGTAAACCTAATTTTCTATCGAGTTCCAAAAGGGGTAGGAAACCAACAATTTACAAGGATAAGGAAATGACAAAGAGAGAAGTCATATCAAGTAAGAAAAATATCCTTGATGGGGGTTTTTAGAGCATCAAACACCCCAATAAAATGTGTGTCATGGATATTATCTCATTAAATGTAAGAGGTTTAGGCCAAACCTTGAAAAAAATATCTTTGAAGAGATTAATGGAGAAATGCAATCTA